>PVJC01033301.1:0-19425 GCA_004026665.1 Murina feae | reverse complement strand
AAAAAAAAAAAAAAAAAAAAAAAAAAAAAAAAAAAAAAAAAAAAAAAAAAAAAAAAAAAAAAAAAAAAAAAAAAAAAAAAAAAAAAAAAAAAAAAAAAAAAAAAAAAAAAAAAAAAAAAAAAAAAAAAAAAAAAAAAAAAAAAAAAAAAAAAAAAAAAAAAAAAAAAAAAAAAAAAAAAAGCTTCCACACAGCAAAAGACAACAGCATTAAAATGAAAAGAGAACTCACTATATGAGAGAACATATTTGGCAATGATACATCTGATAAAGGGTTAATATCTAAAATATATAAAGAACTCATACAACTCAAAAAAAGGAAGACAAATAACTCACTCAAAAAATGGGCAGAAGACCTATATAGACACTTCTCCGAAGAGGATATGCAAATGGCTAAGAGATAGAAAAATGCTCAATGTTACTGATCATCTGAGAGATGCAAATGAAAACAACAATGAGGTATCACCTCACACCTGCCAGAATGGCTACCATCAACAAATCAACAAACAAGTGCTGGCAAGGATGTGGAGAAAAGGGAACCCTAGTGCACTGCTGGTGGGAATGCAGACTGTGCAGCCACCGTGGAAAACAGTATAGAGTTTCCTCAAAAAATGAAATATGGAACTTCCATTTGACCCAGTGATCCCATTTCTAGAAACATATCCTAAGAATCCTAAAACGCCAATCAGAAAGAATGTGTGCACCCATTTGTTTATAGCAGCACTATTTATGTATCAAGATCCGGAAACAGCCCAAGTGCCCATCAGTGGAGGAGTGGATAAAAAAGCTGTGGTACATTTATACCATGGAATACTATGCAGCTGTAAAAAAAGAAGGATTGCTTACCCTCTGAGAGAGCAGGGGGAGACCTCAAGAGTATTATGCTAAGTGAAAGAAGTCAGAGAAAGAGAAGTATCACATGATCTCCCTTGTATGTGGAATTTAATAAACAAAATAAACTGACAAACAAAATAGACCCAGCCCAGCTGGGGTGGCTCGGTGGTTGAGTGCCAACCTGTGAACCAGGAGGTCAAGGCACATGTCCAGGTTGCAGGTTCAATCTCTCCCCAGTGTGGGGAGTGCAGGAGGCAGCTGATCAATGATTCTCTGTCATCACTGATGCTTCTATCTCTCTCTCCCTCTCCCTTCCTTTCTGAAATCAATAAAAATATATTGGGGGAAAAATAGATCCAGAGACATGGAAGCATGTAACAGACTAAGGGTCATCAGAGGGAATGGGGTGGGGAGAAGAGATCAACCAAAAAACCTATACGCATGTAAGAATACCCCACTGACACAGACTATTGTGGGGTGATGGACTGGGGTGGGGAAGAGAGAGGGGAGAAGGAGGTTAGTGAGGAGATAAAAAGGGGGACATCTGTCATACCTTCAACAGTAAAGATAAATTTTAAAAAATGCAAACAACATTGGACTTTTTTTGTTTATTTATAGTTGCAGAATGACAAAAGTTATTGATTAATTACAATCCTTTATATTACTAAGTGTACCAGTTAATAATGGCGGATTTTGTAATCAAAGAAAAGACGATAATTTCAAGAGAAACATCAAAAGTGCTTTATTCAAAGTAAATGTCCATCATTAGCTACACATTTTCTCCATCTTTCAGGTAATTTGTGGATATCGTCCCAATAGAACTTCTCTTGTTTTGAGACAAACCATTCAGAGACCCAATTTTCCACTTCCCTTCATATGTTTTGAAGTGCTGCTCAGAAAGTGCGTGTGCCATTCATCAGAACAAGTGGTCATCTGAAGGAGCAAGGTCTGGTGAATACGGCGGGTGGGTTAATACTTCCCAGGCAAGTCCTTCTAACGTGTCCTTAACTGGTTTTGAAGTGTGTGATGGTGCGTCATCATGAAGTAATATTACTTTGCCATGTCTTCTGGAACATTCTGGTCATTTCACGATCAAAGCGTGGTTCAAATTAATTACTTATTGACTTATTATTTATTACTTATTAATTACTTATTGATAGTGATCAGTATTAATGGTTTCACCTGGTTTTAGAAGCTCATAATAAACCACACCTTTCTGATCCCACCAAACGCAGAGCATTGTCTTCTTTCTGAAACGATTGGGCCTTGCAGTCCATGTTGATGGTTGACCTGGATCAACCCATGATTTTGTGCATTTGGAATTCTCAAAACAAATCCGCTTTTCATCGCCAGTCACAATTCAATGCAAAACAGACTCTACCATGCCGTTGAAGCAACATTTTACTGATGACTTTTCGGTTTCCCATTTGTCTTTTGTCCAGTTGATGTGGCACCCATTTTCCTTCCTTTAAAGTCTTTCCCATTGCTTGTAAACGACCGGAAATTGTTTGCTGAGCAACGTTTAATCTTTCTGCAAGTTGTTTTGAGTTTGACACCCATCTTCATCCAATAATGCTTGTAATTGTTGGTCTTCAAATTTTTTTGGTTGACCTGGACATTTGTCTTTCACATTGAAATCATCACTTTTAAAGCATTTAAACCAGCGTTCACAAGTATCTTGAGATGGAGCATGTTCACCATAAGCTTCCCGAAATATATGATAATTTTCAGCAGCACTTTTCTTCAAAATAAAGTAATGAATTAAAACTTCCTGCAAATGCTCTTTTTTTGGCACCAAAATCAACATTTTCAAGTGTAAAAATATCTATGATGTTAACACCTTCAGCAAATTTGACATAAGAGGTTTTGAAGCTTGTTGTCAATACAACAAAATAGCACACCTATCAAATCGCATATATATCAACACATGTGTAACTCCATCTAGTGGGGAAAATCCACATTATTAACCGGTATGCCTAGTAATCACCTACAGGTAAACTTTTGGTGAAATGTCTAATTTTTGTGATTTTAGCAATTTTTCCTATGGTATGTCTGTTCTATTTATATTTATTGGAAAGTAGTTTGATGTTTTGTAGGTCTTGTATTTTGCATGGCTTGTTTTTACATTTGTTTATGAAGCATTTTTATTGTGTTTTATGTAACTGTCAATGTGCAATGGATTGGAAAATTTTAAACAACCCCTCCCCACAGACAGTTGTGAAGCACCCTGCACAGAGGGTGCCCAGGGGCAAGGAGAAGTTCAGAGCTGAGATGTCCATCTGAGAACGCAGCTGGAGGGTCCAGGGGTGGAAGACCGTTGCAGGGCCTGCCTGTGAGGGTCCCTGAGTTTCAGTGACAATTAAATGCTCAACTCTTCAGGCGTCAGTTACACATGGGAGACAGGGGCCTGGAGACAAATGAGACGGAGCTCCGAATCCCCAGATGGCCTCAGCCTGCCTTGATGGCAAAGAACCTCCTGCCGGGACGGACCCTCTCCCTGTGAAGGCCTCTCAGTGGCTGTGACCTATACCCTCAGGCCATGGGCCCACAGTGAGTCACTGTCCACACAGCCAGCCACAGAGGTCTTGGGCCTGACCTCCAAGGAGGGCGTCTGAACCTCCCCCCAATTACATGGCCTTCCCAGTCGACTCAGGTGGCCAGGCGCCCAGGGAATATGGGGCATGAATTCTGATGCACTCCACCAGGGGGATGAATGTAAGACTCAACCAGCCTTGCTCATCCCTGGATGCGCGTTATAGTTCTGTAGGAGGCAAGGTGATGCTGGCTGGCGGTCAATGGAAGCCTCGAAAGAGTGGAACTGCCTGGCGCAGGAGTCTGCAGGCCTGGGAAGGTGGGCATCTGGAGTCACAGGATAGGTACAACCTGCATCACCACTCCCTAACCACACCCCACCCCCCAAAGGCCTGGACAGAGCCCTTCACCAAAGCATTAATGGAGGTTGGGGGAAGGGAAGAGGGGGCACCCACACCCTGGGAAAGCTTAGTGGCAGCCGTCTCTGTGGGACATACAGTGGGGGCGCCTCAGTGGACCTGGGTTTCCAGTCTTGGTGGGAATAGTCAGATCCTGAAGAAGCAGAGGCCAGGTGGCAGCATGGAATCAGTGCTGACCACGTCCAGGTGGCCCAGAGTGGCAGCAGAGGGGTCTGACAGTGCAGGCTGTGAAGGCTAAATAACCACAGAGCCCTGATGTAAAAGGTAACTCAGGTTAGCAGGGCAGAGATTCGCGGCCTCGTCCGGATTCCTAACCAAGAGCACCTGGGGGAAGGGGAGGCCCTGCTCTTGGAGGAAGAGCCTGAAATACCCGCATTCATCACACCCCACGCCTTCCACCAGCCTTACCCCGCCAGACGCGTCGCCATTTGCTAGTCACTGTGCAGCAGCACAGGGAAACGCCTAGACTCCCAGGCGTCAGATACCAGCTCTGAACCAATGCTGACCCTTGGGGTCCTGAAAGGGCCCGCACGCTGGGCTCCTGGAGGTGCAAGGCCGCCATAATGGATCTGATCACCGTTTCCCCAGTCCCGCTTGCACAGTGAGGGTGGTCCTTGCTCTGCACAGAATCCCCAGGAGAGTGCTGACTTGAGCTCACGGTAAAGGGCGCCTTGGCACACTCCCACCCGGGATGGCATGCCTAAGGCTGGGCTGTGTCACTGGGCAGCATGCAGAGGCTGGGGTGTGGCCAGCCTGGGTGACAGGCTGAGGTCCGTTTTCAGGCCGCCCACAGTCCCTTTAAGTTTTGGGTCCCTACTGGGGTACCTGGCCAGCCTGGGTGAGGGGCTGATGGTTGTTTGCAGGCTGGCCACAGTCTCTTCTGGTTTTGGGTCCCTACTGGGGCACCTGGCAAGCCTGGGTGAGGAGCTGAGGGGTGTTTTCAGGCTGCCCACAGCCCCCCCAGTGGGGACCCTCACCCCATTGGATTGTAGCCAGCTGGGGTGATGGACTGAGGGGCATTTTCAGGCTTTCAGGCTGCCACAGCTCCCATTGACCCAATGTCCCAGCAAGGCTGGCTGGAAGCAGGTTTCTGGGGTTTATTTATTTTCTATAATTGATACTGTTCCTTTAAGCCGAGGCCTAGGAAGGTAACGAAGCCTCCTGTTGGCTTCAGCTCCCTGGCTTCTATAATTGAAAGAATGTTGCCTTAGTAGACTCTAAGAATGTTGCCTTAGTAGACCCTAGGCAGGCAGTTTCCTCCATCGCTGGTGCAAAGGAAGCCTTCTGTTTCCTTCAGCTCTGAGGCTTCTATAATTGCAACAATGTTGCAACTATGTTGTTGCCTTGAGCACAAAGAGGCCCAGCTGGCCAGTAGACAGCTTACTCCTGGTGCAACAGAAGCCGCCTGTTTACTCTAGCTCCGTGACTGCCGGCCTCCATCTTGGCTGGGTTAATTTGCATACAGCCACTCTGATTGGCTGGTGGGCGTGGCTTAGGCATCCCATAGAAATGGTCAATTTCAATATTACTCTTTTATTAGATTATACACACACACACACACACACATTTATACACAGATATACACAATGAAATGTTCTTCAGCCATAAAAAAACACAAGTCTTGCTGTATGTGACAACATGGGTAGATTTGGAGGTGTTATGGTGAGTGAAATAAATCAGACAATTACCCTATGATCTTATTTATTTGTGGTATCTACACAAACAAAACTGAATTGATAGATACAAAAAACAGATTGGTGATTGCCAGAAGCAGGGGGTAGGAGGTGGATGAAATGGGTGAAGGAGGTCAAAGGTACAAACTTCCATCTATCTATCTATCTATCTATCTATCTATCTATCTATCTATCTAAAAGCCTAAGTGACCGTTATGACCATATGACCATATGACCAGCTGGTAGCTACGCTGTGCACTGACCACCAGGGGGCAGATGCTCAACACAGGAACTTTCCCCTGGTGGTTAGTGAGCTCCCACAGCCAACCTCCCACAGCTGGCCGACCTCCCACAGTCCTTCTCCCCGACCAGCCCCAAGTGGCCCCGATTGCCAGCCAGGCCACAGGACCCTACCCGTGCATGAATTTATGTACTGGGCCTCTAGTAAAATATATAAGTCCTGGGGCTTCACATACAACATGGTTACTATCTTATCTAATAAAAGAGTAATATTGAAATTGACCGTTTCTATGGGACACCTGAGCCACACCCACCAGCCAATTAGAGCGGCCGTATGCAAATTAACCCAGCCAAGATGGAGGCCGGCAATCACGGAGCTAGAGTAAACAGGAGGCTTCTGTTGCACCAGGAGGAAACTGCCTGCCTAGGCCGGCTGGGCCTCTCTCTGCTCATGGCAACATTCTTTCAATTATAGAAGCTACGGAGCTGAAGCCAACAGGAGGCTTTGTTACCTGCCTAGGCCTGGGCTTAAAGCAACAGTGTATCAATTATAGAAGATAAATAAACCCCAGAAACCTGCTTCCAGCCAGCCTTGCTGGGACGTTGGGTCAATGGGAGCTATAGGCAGCCTGAAAGCTCGAAAACGGCCCTCAGCCCAGCACCCAGGCTGCCCAGGCACCCCAGTAGGGACCTGAACCCTGAAGGAACTGTGGGCAGCCTGAAAACGGCCCTCAGCCCTGCACCCAGGCTGCCCAGGTACTCAAGTAGGGACCCAAAACCTGAAGGGACTGTGGGCAGTCTGAAAATGCCCCTCAGCTCCTCACCCAGTCTGCCCAGGCACCCCAGTAGGGACCCAAAACCTGAAGGTACTGTGGGAAACCTGAAAACACCCCTCAACTCCTCACCCAGGCTTCCCAGGCACCCTAGTAGGGACCCAAACCCTGAAGGGACTGTTGGCAGCCTGAAAACGCCCCTCAGCTCCTCACCCAGGCTGCCCAGGCACTCCAGTAGGGACCCAAAACCTGAAGGGACTGTGGACAGCCTGAAAACGGCCCTCAACCCCTCACCCAGGCTGGCCACACCCCAATGGGGTGAGGGTCCACACTGGGGGGCTTAGCCAGCCTGCAAACAGCCATCAGCCCCTCACCCAGGCTGGCCAGACACCCCAGCAGGTGGACATTCCCTGAGGGGTCCCAGACTGCGAGAGGGCACAGGCCGGGCTGGGGAACACCTGAGTGCACAAATTTTTGTGCACCAGGTCCCTAGTCATTAATAATCCTGGGTCTTAAATAAGGGCTTCTGTCGTGAGTGGCAAACGTGGAGCAGCCTGATTGCTCTATGTTCAGTATCAACATCAAGAGAGTCAGGAAGCATAATTTTTTGGTACTTGGGCAGCTGATGATCGTCGGTCTCGGTGCCCACAAAAATAAAAAAAATAAAAATAATAATACTGGGTCTTAAAAGTTCTCATCACAAGAGAAAGATATTGTAACTGTGTGTGGTAATGGGTGTAAAATGTATTGTGGGGATCATTTTGCAATATCCACAAATACCAAATCATTATAGGCAGCCTGAAAGCTCGAAAACGGCCCTCAGCCCAGCACCCAGACTGCCCAGGCACCCCAGTAGGGACCTGAACCCTGAAGGAACTGTGGGCAGTATCATTATGTTATAATGATAACTAAAACTAATATAATGTCAATTGTATCTTCAATTTTTAAAAAAGAAGAAAAAGTTGGCCAATCCCTGCTGTCAC
The DNA here is from genome assembly GCA_004026665.1 of Murina feae. Taxonomy (NCBI): domain Eukaryota; kingdom Metazoa; phylum Chordata; class Mammalia; order Chiroptera; family Vespertilionidae; genus Murina; species Murina feae. The sequence continues at coordinate 11,974 of PVJC01033301.1, read as the reverse complement.
TACTGGGAATTATTGAGCCCCCTGTGGGAACACAAACTTTTCCCTGAGCGAATGAATGCTGATGACTGAAGGGGCAGACTGTTTGGGGGGCCATCTCTACCTTCTCCATCCTGTTCTGGATCCCAGGGGGACAGTCTGCATGGGCCCCTCAAAGGGCCCTTGTTTCTTTGACTTCCATTTGGGCTCAGCAGTGGGAAGCATTTAGCAGGAGATTGCAAGGTAAGGGAAGAGCGACATCCTTCTTGCAGTCACCTGCATCCCAGAACCCAAGGTCACAGCTTCTATCCAACAGTCTCCTCCCCACAGCCCTTCCCGTGTGAGAGTTCTGCTGGAAGCCTCGCCCTCCCCCTGCTCCCTCAGGCCCAGGAACAGCAGTGCTCCCTGTGTTACTAGCACCGGAGTGCTGCCTGCAGTATTTCCACACCCTGTCTACACCTTCAAAAAGGGCCCGTTTACGAACATCTTCTCAAACTACCCAGGTCATGCTGGAACTCTGACTGGTACAACGTGTAACTTTGCTCATTTTTTCTACAACTAAACTTATTTTGAATCCACCAGGATTGGGTTCAATTTTAGTAGGTTTCTGGTAATCGCCGTTAATTCAGGGTTTCATACACACCTGCCCTGCCTTCTCTGGGCTGTATGTAAATAGAATGATTTGTGAGGGATAATCCCAATTGACATCTGCTGCCTCAGTGGTGGTGTTAGTGGTGCCCCATTCACTCTCAGATCCCCTGATTTATTTAGACAGTAAATGATGCAGTGACCCTACATATAAGGTGCTGGTTGGTTCAGACTTCAGACACCTTCCTTCTCATCTAGTCTGGCCTGAGCTGTCAATCCTTGCAGTTCTCAGCAGCATCCTCCTCCTCCTCTCTCTTGACCACAGAGTCTTTATCTTAAACTAGAGTCCCGGTGCACGAAGATTCGTGCACAGGGAGGAGGGTTCCTCAGCCCAACCTGACCCTCTCCAATCTAGGAGTTCTCAGGAGAGCTCTCTCCAATCTGGGAGTTTCTGCTGTCTGTGCAATCATATGAATAAATTGTCTGAGACCCCCAACCCAGTTTGGTTTGTTGCTCACAGAATAATAGAGGCATTTTTTTCCCTTTGCTTCATTGATGGAGATTTCCTGGAAATTTTAGGATATCTTCCCTTTAATGTTTCCTAGACACTCTGGTTTTACTTAAGTCTTTCACCTTTGCTTTCCCTCCATCCCTCACTGCAACAGTAACTTGCTCCAGGCTCACTTTGCTCTAGTGTCTAGGAGATCTGTCTGCCACCAGAACTACGATTCCCAGCATTCCTTGTGCGCCCCACACTCTGGGCTTCCACTTCCAGTCCTGGGACTGCCATCAGAACTACGATTCCACAATTCCTGGTGCTCCCCATGCTGGGAGTGATGGAGGGAGCCTCAGCCCCGCAAGCCTCCAGCTCTCCTGCTCTGCTCTCTGCCTGGCAACTGAGGGAGCCACATCTCCCCAAGGGAGCAACCAAGGGAGCCACGTCCCCCCAAGCTGCCCGCTCTCCCACTTCTGCTCTCTGCCTGGTGCCTGTGTAGGCAAATTAACCCACCATCTTTGTTGGGTTAATTTGCATATTCACCCTGACTGGCTGGTGAGCGTAGCAAAGGGACGATCAATTTATATGTTTCTCTTTTATTATATAGGATTCTTCTGTCTAACTATCAGTGAACAAAACAGAAAAAATGTTTAAATTTATCAAAAAATTCCATGAATGTTCCTTTGTTTTCTCATTTAATCCTTACAACTCATCGAGCTAGAGAATATCATTCCAATTTCACACATGAGGAAATGGAGGCCCAGAAAAGGCCAGCAGTTAAGGGCCCCAGGGGCAGAGGGAGAATTCAGCCTTAACTCAGCTGGCCAGAGGGATGCTGCTTCCAGGCCACAAGAGGGGTCCCCTGCGGGGAAACGGATCTCTGCAGGAAGAGCCTGCTACAGAGCCCCGGCCCAGCTCGGCATTTCCAAAGCGGGTGATAGCAGAACAAAGTTGTCCAGTTGGGGATGTGCAGCCACCGTCTCCAGCCTGAAATCCCAGTAGCAGCCCACAGTCCACATGGCCCTCTCTCCAGTGCAGCAGGGGGACTGGCAGGGAGGCTGCCCACAGCCTTGCTCACTCAGCCCCACCCTCCCAGAGGCAGCAGGGTGACCAAAGTCAGGGTTGGTTGCCTTGTCACTTAGTAGAGAAGTGTGCCTGAAGACCTTAATTCCCCGGAATAGTGGGGGAGCTATTCACCCATCGTTTAGATGGAGCCTTTGATAGTTAAAGCAGCCCTCCACCTCTGTTACTGATATGTAAATTCTTGTTGCCTCTTTGTTGTTGGAGTTTCCTGCCCTTAGGATAAGGATATGGTTGTTTTCCCCTTTGCCTTAATAAAAGCTTTGAGCAAGACCCGTATGGTGGGTAATCTTACCCACTAGTGGAAAGATGCCACGCCTGGTCCCCATTATTCTAAATTAATTTTCTTCTAGTCTCTTTCTCTTCATTTTGTGTGCGGCCTCCTCCAGAACTCGAACCCTGAACGGGAATCCTGAACCACGCAAGACGGGTAAGGGGCTCCCACAGTTAGTCCACGGGGGGGGGGGGGGTGCCCAGGAGCACTGGAGTCAGGCAAGTTGCTGCTACATGACACTTTAGTAGGGAGGTTGTTCTGAGGCAGGAAGATGAGCCAGTCCTGCATGGCAATTGGGACAGGGGGCCTTCCAGGCTGAGGGAACAGCAAGGACCAGGGCCTTGAGGAGGGAACGTGAGCTCTTGTGTCATCCACTCTGTGTCGCTAGAGAAGCAAGCTCACCCTTCTGGTCTTTCACACCATCTACTAGCTTCCAACTTGTTCTTTGTACACACACACACGCATATGTACACACATACACACACAGCTGCCCAGAACATGCTGGACCCCTCTGATCACACGTTGAACCAACGTGGGCCATGGGTAGGTTTAGAGGGTGTTCATGGGCAAAATCTGAGGACAAGTCCCGCCTGAAGGGCCAGTGTCAGCGCCAATGGTGACCACTTGAGGACCCCCCAACAAGCCAGATGACTACATGATGCACCCAGCCTCTCTGGCCCTCTCCCCATCTGTCCAATGGCCAGAATGTCTCAGAAGGCCCCGGAGTCCCCACAGCCCACCATGGTCTGACTCACTCTCACGCTACAAACAAGCAACAAGCTGCTCGTTTCCTTGTCTGTTGATGACAAGATGATCTCCAAAACCCCCAGGGAGCTGGGAGGGATGACAGAAAGGTCATCTGGCCAACACCCATCTCTAAGACCAGCGATCATTATTCACCAGCTGTGTTTTTAGAAGAAAATAATGAAGGCTCCGAACGCTGCCAACAGGGTGGCTCTGTGGGTGTCCTTCGCAGCGACCCTGCATCGAACCTCATTGATCAGCCTTCCTTGGCCTGGCTGGAGTCCCAGCCATTGTCTTTGCCAGGGCCACTTGAGTGCAACTCATGAGGCACCAGAAGCAGCAGTCCCCTCTCCATGGGTGGCCCCAGCCGCTCCTGGCTGCAACTCTCATACACTCTCTGGCCTCACCCCTGCCAGCCACTTCCCTGCTGTCCTCTGAGCCCCTCCATTGTGCTTCATAGCTGCAGAGCCCATCCTTGTCTGTCCTCATAACTGCCTGGGAGCTAGGCTTTCTCAGCCCCATTTTACAGATGAAGAAATGGAGGCTAGGAGAGAGAAGGGGCTTGTAAGGCCACAGGCCGGCAAGAGGGGAACGAGACTCTGAGCACGCCTCTGGACTCCTCAGCATTGTCTCCCCTTCCCCACACGTCCACCTCTTCAAATTCAGATTCCAGCTCCAAGTCCTGTCAGCACAGTCCTCTCTCTGAGCTCTACACTCACATCCCACAGCTGCGGGCCCCCCACAGGGAGCAGCTATCCGCAGGCGGGGCGAATTCAACAAGGCCCACACAGTCGCCCCTCCCCCTGAGCCTGCTGGCACCAGCAAGTGGCTCTCCTGTCACCCCCAGAGCTGAATCTGGGGGCCAGGCCATGGCTCTCTTCCACCCCACCACTGCCTCCTGGGAGACTACAAATTCCAGAGCTCCCTCCAGTTGCCTCCCCGCCCAGCCCAGGCCTCCACCAAAGCCTTCTCATGTGCTTCGCTGCCCGAGACCCCAGGGCCTTTGGATAGAAGCCTTTCCCTCCAGGCTGGGAGGCTCTTGATTTCGTTCATGCAGGAGGCTGATGAAAACGCCCTCACATTGGATGTGCTGATGGCCACACAACTCTGAATACACTAAAAGCGTTGAGTCGTAGGCTTTGAATGGGTGAGTTGTACGATCTGTGTATTATGGCTCAGGAAAGCTAAATTATATAAAACAAAACACACTGAGGTCATACACTCCATAGCATCTTGTACCCCTTTTCCTACTAAACAGCAGAGCCTGCACACACCTGAGCCATCGTCCGCTTCTCGGTGCTGCACAGTATCTCAAGGTGGTGTGTCCCCCCTTCTGTAACAGCCCCTTTGGATATATATTGCCAAATTTCTCTCTAAGAAGGTTGTACCCATGACACTTCCTCAGGCAGTGTGCGAGGGTGCCTGCTCTCTCTCCATTTCATGGAAGTCCGCACCAGGAACCTGCAGAGAGCCAGGGCTCAAACCTACCCGTCTACCTCCCGGGCCAGCCCACTCTCCAGCCTCCCCGGCCCAACTGCCTCTGCCTCATGCTGGCATCTCCATCCCTCCTTGCTCTGCGCAGCGCCTGCTGCGACTGTGGGACTGCTGCTCTTCCTCCAGCACATGGTCCCTGCTCAGCCTCATGCCTGCTCTGAGCCCTGGCAATGTGGCTCAGTTGGTTGAGCGTCCTACCATGCACCAGAGGTCCCAGGCTCGATTCCCAGCCTGGATTATGGCTGGATCCCCGTTAGGGGCTGTACAGGAGGCAGCAGATCCATGTTTCTCTCTCTCTTTCCTCTCCCTCTCTTTCTAAAATAAAAATATATTCTATGTATAATATAACATAGTTAATATAATACATATTATATGTTTTAAGAAAAGAAGACAACCGTCTTAGGCAGCATAGCTGTGCAGGGCTTTGCAGGGTGTTGCTAATATCAGACCACCTAAGTGGGGCAGGCACTGGCATGAGGGAGGTTATGTACAGTCTACGGATTATGTACATTTTATGGATTATGTACAGTTTATGGACTATAAATTTAAAAGTCTCACCCTGACCGGTTTGGCTCAGTGGATAGAGCATCGGCCTGTGGACCGAGGGGTCCCGGGTTTGATTCCGGTCAAGGGCATGCACCTTAGATGCCGGCACATCCCCAGTGGGAGGTGTGCCAGAGGCAGCTGATCAATGTTTCTCTCTCATCGATGTTTCTAACTCTCCATCCCTCTCCCTTCCTCTCTGCAAAAAATCAATAAAATATATTTTAAAAAATACAAGTCTCAAAGACAGGCAAAGGCAATGCATAGATGCTGTCAGTATTAGATTTGAACCAACAATCTATAAAAAGATATTTTTTTAGACAATCAAGGGATATTGAATAAATTCCAATATATATCAATTCGTATTGATATGAAGTGTTGGATAATATTGAGGCATTTCTATTAGTTTTGTTTCGTGCAATGCTGATGTTGCAGTCAAGAGCCTGTATTTGTAAGTACACATAATTACTTTTTAAAAATCAAATCATATCAGGACGTGTTCCAGCAAAACCAAATCAAGGGCTAGATGGGTAGGTGAATGCTGGTTGTTGACTCTGGGTGATGAGCATTAGACCATTTTGAATTTTTTCCTAAGAAAAAATTGTGTGCATGTGTGTGAGACACATCTGCTAAGATCAAAATGATGTTCTAAAGATAATAGTGTTAAGGAAAGGAAGCTAAAAATGCACACTGATTTCCATTTGCAAGGAAAGGAAGATGGTTTTCTGGGTCAAGGTTAGAACACGTGCCGGCAGCAGGGGGCAACACTCGTTTATTGCCCTGCTGTCTTGTCTCTGAGGGAGGGGTTTACCGCCCTGAGGTGTCAAAGGGGGCCTTTTGGCTCGGACTGGGTAGGTAGGTTTCTGTCTGTTGCCACAGAAGCAGCTCACTGGTACAGGATGGCAAACGCACCAATCGAGCGCTCCCGCGATCTTGGCAGTTGTCCTGGAACATGGTGAGCTGTAAGGCTCCTGCTCCCCACACTCCACAGAAGGTCCAGGCTATGGTAACAGTGGGCCCCGGTGATATAAACAGGTGGTGGTGCTGCCCTCATCCTGTGAGGAACTCAAGGCCTTGGCAAAGATCAGTGCGTGGAGGACCCACCACCACAGTTCACCGCACATGAAAGAATGCATGCCTGCTCAGTGACCGGGCAGCTGCCTGGAAGCCCCCAAACATGGCCGAACGGGGGGCATCACGGGCCAGGGAGAGCACTGTAAACAGTGCAGTAGCCCCTAGGAGGACGGGTCAACCAAACCAGGGAAGCCAGGACCCCCACCCAGGCAAGGGCAAAATGCCCAAGAAGCCGGGTGTGCAGGCCTTCAGGCAGGGCTGGATCCAGGTGTGCAACCTGCTTTCCTGTTTTACCTCCACTCCTAGATGCTCCCCACTGTGGTCAAGCTAGCCACAGTGACCGCAGTCTTACATTCAAACACTTCAGTTACTTCACTGGGGGAAAAGCTCCTTTTCCTGATGGGTCCAGCAGAGCTCCTCCAGTATGACACTCATGGGCTCACACTGGTCCTGCACAAACTCAACTCCTATGTTCAGAGTATCATGCCCTCACTGTCTAGGCCTGGGTCATGTGCCCATCCCAGCAGCCAGGACGCAAGCCAGCCCCATGGGACCCAAGAGGTTGAGAGTAAAGAAGGGGTGATTCCCAGAGGGAAGGGAAATGGGCCAATGGCCCCTCTGTCCACTCGTCACTCCAGAAGGCACCATTGTCTACACACCTAGATATCCAGGCAGCCTCTTGGACACCTGCTTCCTGAATCAGCAGGGCCTGGGAAGGTCTTGTGTCCCCACTGCCTCAACAAACATGGGAATGAGACCATGCATGAGGTGGGAGTGGCTCCAGGCATGCCCTCTGGTGCTGGACTGACGCTTCGAAGGACCCCCTCCATTGCCCTGTCTGTGTGGCCCACCCTCTCCATGGCCTGATGGAGACACCAGAAGAGTCCTGGACCCTAAAGATTTACCCTCTGTCCTTGTTCTTAGTTTGAAGAATCACAGACTGCTTAGAGGGTACATTCACTCCCCTCCTCCCCCAGAGAATCCCTTCTCCACCCACCCTCAGGGAATCTGGAGGGCAGGGCAGTGTATGGGGTAGCAACTCAGCTTCCAATGGGACCAGGCAGGAAACCCAGCTGGTAGGACAGGCAGCACCAGCCTAGAAGGGAGGACAGGAGAACATGGGGGCAGGCCCTCAAAGGACACAGCCACACTCAGTTCCAGGCAACTGTTGCCCCTCGGGTTGGGGCCAGTTCTTCTATTTGGTCCTGAGAACCCGGAAGTCCAGGGCACAGCCTGGAACCTTCTTAATCCCAGATTAGTCGACAAGAAGGCAAGGAAATGTAGGATCAGAATCTCTGCAGGAGTATACCCCAGTTTACCCAGGACTGAGGGGTTCATGGAACTTTGGTGCTAAAATCAGGACAGTCCCCGGGCGAAGTCAGCTGGTCACCCTGGGCTCAGACAGGGTGGCTGAGAGCATTTTCTGAAGGGAGTGTGCAGGGTTGAGAGAGACCAGTGGGTTGGCTCAGCCTTGGGGTGCCCAGGCATCAGCATAACCATCACAAGACCTGAAGGGGCTGGACCCAAACTGGGCAGCTGGGGGAGGCCACCAGGCAGAACCCGAGGCCCCGGGGAGTCAGCAGCCCTGCCTCCTCAGACCTTCTGCTGGGTGTCCCCCACTGGCTGGAGCCAAGAAGTCTAGGCCCCTAATGAAGGCCAGCTTCCTGGGCCACAGAGGAGGGCACGATGCGTGGACCTGCAGGGACAAAGGTTAAACACCTGGCCGGACGCAACATCTCAGAGGACGAGGCTGGCCACAGGCCCCTCAGAGACAATGCAAACTTGCCCAAGCAGGGTCCATCTTTTATTTTTAATGTGTTTTATTTTTTGTTAATCCTCACCTGAGGATATTTCTCATTGATTTTTAGAAAGAGTGGAAAGGAGGGGGAGGGACACAGAGAGAAAAACATTGATGTGAAAGAGACACATTGATTGGCTGCCTCCTGCATGACCGGGGCTGGGGATTGAGCCTGCAACTGAGGTACGTGCCCTGGTCCTTGATCGGATTTGAACTCGAGACCCCTCAGTCAGCAGGCCCACATTCTATCCATTGAGCCAAACCGGCTAGGGCCAGGCAGGGTCCGTTTTGATCCCTGATGTCTACCTCTCCCCAACACATGGTGGCTCAAGTGAATGGTCCGGGCAATGTCGTGCTCCCCTTGCCTGCTTCGCAGTGTTCCTCCCAGGAGATGTGCTCTGGGAAGACACGGGTTACCCATACGTGGTACTCTTTTCCCAGGGGTCTGGTCAGAGCTGCTCTGACTGCCCCCCTCAAATTGCCTACAGTGTAGGCCCAGTAGCATGCATGCGCCTTTCTTGGGAAAGCACCCAGACCTGGTCCACTGCAGACTGAGGGAGCCCTGGCACAGGCCAGGAGTCCCCTGGGGTGTTTGGAGGGACTCTGACAGCTTGCCCCCCGCCCCAAATGGATCCTGCTGGCTTCCTGAGTCCACTTCTCTGGACTGGACTTCCCACTGAGTGTGTGAGTGCCTCACCCACCATGAGCAGCTGCCATTGGGGTGGGCACACCACCACGCAGTGGACCAGTGCAACCTCGCTCTTCTGAGCTCTGCCCAGAGCAAGAGGCAGCTAACCTGGCCCACAGGCCAAACCCCAGCCCTGGCCTGCCTTCCTGTTCCCAGTAAGCTATGCGTGGCCTTCATATTTATAAAGCAGGAGCATAAGCAAACAAAACAAAAAGAATGTGCAACACAGAGAGGTCTCCTGTGGCCCACAAAGCCCCACATACTTACCTAGTGTACTCTGCCGTGTCCCTGCACCGCCACTGCCCTGGCCGGCCGGGCAGCCCTCCTGCTGGGAGTCCACGGGAAATGCCTCTGTTGGGGAAAGCCCCAAAGGTCTAAATTCAGGATCGATTCTAAATAACTGACATGCAGCCTTATTTGAACTCATAAGAGCTTTACGAGGAGAAACTTACACACACGGTCAATGCAGCTGCTCCTCTTGGTGGCAGCCGGTGATTACTCTCACCCTTCCCAGTACAGGGCCTTGTGTTTATAAGGGGTTAATAGTAAAACCATATGGTGGGTAGTCCCACAGACCAGGAGACGGAACAATGTAGTCAGCCAAGCCTGAGGCTACGGAGAGTGAAACAGTCACAGGGGTTAAACAGAGGGTCCCACATTTCCCATAGTGCATCTCTCAGTGAGTTCCCCTGCAGCCCCAACAAAGAGGCTGCAATGGAGCAGTGGACCAGCGGGCGCTGTGCCCGCCACCCTCCAGCTTTCTGAGTGTCAGACTGCAGGGCTTGCCACCAGAGCTCTGCTCCAAGGAGCACCTGCTTCGGCCTAGCAGGAGAGACCTACTTATAAATAAAACTGGAAACACCTACCTTGAATTATTTTTAAGGAGTCTCTTATAAGCTTTTGGGCCTTCCTTCCCCTAGTTGATCTCTGCTCCATAGCCAGTGTGAATGAAAAAGGGGCCACAAACTAAACTTGACAAGCTCAGGGAAGGCCCTGTGTGGTGAGCCTTACAAACACAGAGACCTAAAGTTACCGCATAGGATGGTCTGAAATGAAAGCTCCCAACAAAAAACAAGCCATGGAGGTAGTCATGTCCTAGGCCCGAATCCCCCCTGACGCAGGTCCATCTTTGCCTTCACTGAGCCTGGCCACTGTCTCTCCGCATCTAGGATGACATGCCTTTGGGATGTCAGGGAGCTTTCCTTTTCCCTCCCTCAGGGCACCATCACGGCGCCAGCACACAGGCCTGGGAGCCCCTGCTTGCTACTGTGATTGTGTTGTTTCAACTGTTAACCATCCTGCTTCTACCCAAGTCAAAGAAGGGTGTGCCCATCCATCCTTCTTTTTATCTAATCTCAGAGATTCCCCTGCTTTGCTTTGTCCCGCCTCCCTAATCAATCACCATTGGGTTTCATGTAACCCCCTTACTCTTCTCCTTTGCTTCTGAAGTTTAAAATAAGGCGAAGACTGCCATTCTCCAGAGCATTTTGTCAAACTGTTGAGATTTTGCTTCTCTGCAATTCTTTGGCTCAAATAAACTCATGAAAATGTCCTACAGATTGGGATGTTTCTTATGTGGACACCAGCCTCATGCCTTTTTGGTATCAGGACACATGATCCCAGTGCCCACAGGCCCCACTGCTATCTTTCATCTCCTTACCTCCACTCATCTTCCTCACTTGCATTTACCTGCTTGGACCCGGTGCACAAGTCCAAGACGAAGCGTAGTAGAATAACAGAATACTACGCTGCTGTGAAAAAGAAGGAACTCTTACCATTTGCAACAGCATGGATGGACCTGGAGAGCATTATGCTAAGCGAAATAAGCCAGTTGAAGAAAAATGAATATCACATGACCTCACTCATTTGTGGAATATAATGAACAACATAAACTGATGAACAAATATAGAAGCATCAATCAGACCACCAAACCTCAGAGGGAAGGCAGGTAAGAGTGGAAGGGGAAGGGGTTAAGAGATCAACCAAAGGACCTGTATGCATGCATATAAGCATAACCAAGGGACACAGACAGTAGCGGGGTGAGGGCCTGTGCTGGGGGGCAGGAGTGGGCTGGGAGAGGTCAATTGGGTTTGGGGGGAGGAGACCCCCGTAATACTTTCAACAATAAAGAATTAAAACACACACACAAAAAAAAACAATTATGCAATTCTTACCTCTGTGCTTCACGTGCTTCTCCCCACTCCCTATTTTGCGCGGGTGCATGTGTGTGTGCATGTGTGCGAGTGTGTGTGTGTGTGTGTGTGTGTGTGCCCGTGAAGACTGAGCTCCTTCAGGATGCATACAGGTTGGTCTCCTCTCTGCATTCCCTGGCCTAGCACAGGTCAGGCATGTGCAAGTGTCCGGAACCCTTGCGAGATAGATGCCCAACTGCACTTATTTCACCTCATGGTCGTGAATGTGAAGCCTCCTCTAGATCTGGCAGGAACCCCAAGACGTGCCTTTTTGTCTCTGAGGAAATATGTGCCTGAAATAATCACGCTGCTCAGAGTGGATGAAGTTGGGTGGTGTAGGGGCAGGCAAAGGCAGGCCAGCCGTCACCAGCCCCTGCCTCCTCACCAACCTCCAGGCCCCTACAGCACTCTCCACTGACCGCTGTCCCAAAGCCAGCTCTCCATGCAGCCTCAGGTGTCTGCTCGTCCCACACACTCCCCTGCCTGCCCTGGCTGAGCAGAGCAGAAGCCCAGCTTTTCCTGGGTGCAACAGCACCAGCACTGGTGTTCCTGGGCCAGATCCAGGCTTTGCAGCATGATCTGAAATTCTTTCTAATCAGAAATCAAACTTCAGCTACAAGACAGTATGTGCAGTACCACCGTATTGTCCTTTAGCAACTGTATGTGCAAAGAATAATCCGTAAGGAGCATAGAAATGGACAGAGATTAGCCCTTAAAATTTTGTATTCTATTTTTCCTAAAATGAATATGTATTTCTTCTGTGAGAAAAAGTTCTACAGGTTGATAATTAGCCTTATATTAAAAAAATTAACTTACAATTATAAGCGAATACCCTGGTCCAGCCTCGTGGCGGACCTCTTCCTCAGTCCCTGCAGGAAAGTGACCTGAGAATGAGCTGCCGTGGCTGCAGGGAACTGCTTAGGGAGGTCACCTCCGTCAGCTCTGGCTGCTGCTGAAAGGGAGGCTTCTCTTAACTCAGTGCTGGGGCTGACGGGGTGTGTGTGTGTGTGTGTGTGTGTGTGTGTGT
>PVJC01033300.1:0-19434 GCA_004026665.1 Murina feae | reverse complement strand
CCACAAATGCTGGGGTCCCCCTTCCCCAGGAGCTAATATGGAACATCTCTCTCCTCCCTAAGAGAGACCAGAGGGCTCTAGTTCTGTCACACAGCCCTGTTCCCTCCTCTAGATGCAGACCTCCCACCACCCAGGAATGAGGACCCGCAGCCCTCTTGGGACCAGGAGTCTGAGGCCCCGGAGACTGCCCTTCCCCCGATGAAGGTTCACAGCCCACTACGTCTTTCCCCCTAGAAAGCCCACCCTATATCCATCCCTTTGTGCCGTAGAAGTCCAAGCGTTCCAGCTCCCTGGAGGACCCAGTTCCCTTCCTCCATCCTGGAATCCCCACAGCACAGACAGTCCGTCACCAGGAACCAGGGCTTCCCCACCAGCTACCCCTGGAGGACTCGATGTCCAATACATCCGGTGTCTACTCCCTTCTAGAAGTCCTACTGCTCAGCTCCCTTCAGGACACACGTCTAGGAGTCCTGCCCCATGATCCCCAGGGAAATCAGGAGACTCCCAGATTCTATTCCCCTTCAAGACCTAGGGATCTGGGTGACTAGAAGTCACATAGCCCAACCCATAGCCAGTCTCATCGCCCTCAAGCATCCAGGATTCCGACTGGGGACCTACTTGCTCTGCTATCTGAGGTCCAGACATCCCAGGCCAGAGTCTGGACCCCTAAACCCCTCCCTCTAAACCGGACTTGGAGTCCTCAGCCCCTGGCAGAGTACCCCGGTGGCCCTGGCCTTCCCCCCACCTCTCACTGAGCAGGCGCATGGGGCGCCAGCACTGCCTCCGCATCAGCCAGCATCTCGTCCAGCGCCTGCAGCAGGACGCCGTGGGCAGCGCGGTAGCCCAGGCCACCCGTGGCTGCAGCGCCGCCTGCGGGCCACAGGAAGGAGAGCGCCCCCAGCGCCGCCCCCCCTGCAGTGCCCTCGCCAGCCCACGCGCCCAGCCTCGCCTCCACGTCTGCACGCGTGACCGGGCCGGGGAAGTGCGTCCGCTTGGCCAGCTCCCCAGGAGCCAAGCCCAGCGTGCGCTCGCGCCGAGCCAGGGCAGCGGGTTCGAGCCCCAGCGCCCGCCGCCACTCGGCCAGCTGACCTCGCAGAAGTGCCACGTCGCAGGCCCAGCCGAGCCCGGGTACCGGTGCTGCCGCTGCCGCCAGGCTAGCCAACAGGGCCGGCCGCCACGCCCCAGCCCGCAGCGCCGCAGCCTTGGTCCGGGCTGCACGTGGGGACGTGGGGGGCAGCGCCAGCAACAGCGCGCCCGCCTGGGCCGGGGGCAGCGCGCGCTGCAGCCACTCGCAGAGCCCGGGGAGGCCGCCCCTCCGCAAGGGGAACACGGGCGGCAGCGCCTCCTCCAGCACCTCCCACGTCTCGTCCTCGGGGCTCCAGGCAGCCGCAAGCTCAGAGCCCCCAGTGCCCAATTGCTTCGTGGCGACGCCAACCTGCTGCAAACGCTCACTGCCTGCATTCTCTGACCCTTCCCCATCGCCTGCTTTCCGCGATCCAGTGCCACGTTTGTCCCTTCCCTCGCTGCGTGCCTCCTCGGACCCTCCTCCGTCCGCATTCTCTAAGCTCTCCCTGCTGGGCTTCTCTGCCTTTTCCTCTTCTTCAAGAGGCTCCGGATCCTCGCCCTCACCATCTATTCGCACACACACCAAGGGAGCATCCGGTAGCACCAGGGGCCGTACCTGGGCCCAGTCCTCCTCAGTGGGGGCTCCAGGGGTGACCAGGATGAGGGCGTCGTAGTGGGTTGGGTGGGGGGCGGCAGCAGCAGTCCCGGAGCCCAAAGGGATGGTCCAGAGCACCACATTGGGGCGCTCTGGGGCAGGGTAGGGTGTGGGCCCAGTGGGCACCGAGGCAGGCGCGGCACCTGGGTCCCCGGTGTCCAGCCCAAGCAGCATGTCCAGCACAAAGCCGGTGTCAGCAGGGCCGGCTATGGCCAGGTCCAGCCGGGCGCTCCCCAGTCGCTCCAGGCTAGCACGGACCCAGGAGAGCGCTGCCTCCAGGCCACCCCTCTCGAAGGCCTCCCGTACAGCCTCTAGCTCAGCTGCTCCCAGCACCTCGAAGCCATCCTGAGCCGGTGGCAGGAGCCTGTGGGGACAGGAACGGATAGGATCAGAGGCAGAAGAGGGACGAAAGCTCCAGAGAGCTGGGCTAGGGAACAGGACAGGGCTGTGATGACAAATGTGGAACTTTCTGAATAACCTTGGGGTACGACGGAGCCGGCGAGGGAGTGGGCCGGTTGATGTCCCAGCAAATAGAAACCAGATGAAAAGGGAGAGGTTTAAAGCAGGGATGGGGTGGCTTGAATGAGCTCAGGTTTCCAACAGAGCCTCAAACCAGACCCAGCTGTCGTCCCCGGCATAGAGTCTTTGGGGTGCGGCTTTTCCTAGGGACCTGCAAGGGTAAGAAGAGGCTATACTGGGTGGGGCAAAACACTGGGCAGGCAGGGCTTGGAGCAAAGACAGAATCAGCACTGTGTTGTGGACTAAATGAAAGTGCAGCTCTATTCACTCTTCGGTATGGGCAAGGTCACCAAGAGGGCTCTTTCCTGACACTGGGTGTAAGGAGGTGGAAGGGGGGGGGCGGGGGAAGACCAGGGAGAAATCTCATAGACTAGTTCTTACCAGGGGGACCAGGCTAAGCGAAACAGATGAGCAGTGGGACTGGAGGAGAGGCTGCCCCTCCCTAAGCCAGGGGCAGCTGGGGGAGAAAATTCAGGAGGCAGCCAGCAAGTGGGCACAACAATGAGAGGAGATTAACGAATGGCAATGGGGGAGGGTACCCCCAGAAATAATGAAGGTCGCTGAGGGTGTGGCGTTAGGGCAACGGGGGTCACTTGAGATCCATGCAGATGGGGAGGATGAGGAAGATTTGAGACGACAAGCCTGCAGCTAACATCTTTGTGAGTGAGGATCACCAGCTTGTGTGGAAGAGTGAGCCCTTCTTCACACTTCTGCATGGGGGTGTCCTGGGTGACAGGTCCAGCCCCTTCTAGCATTCCTATTAGGGAGAGGGGCTTGTGACCTCAGAGCACTCAGGAGGCGGGACCTGGAGGACAGGTCCGGACCTCGGGCCGGCCCCTGGCGAGGGTGGGCCTATCTAACAAAAGAGGGGAACCGGCGCTGAGGGGTGGGGCCTGGATTCTTGGATTTGGGAGCAGTTTTGCGCGAAGGCGGGGTCTGGAAGAGTTAAAGAGCACCTCTCGGGTGAGGTCTACATTCAGAGACCCGGCCTCCCCAAGCCACCCAGAAACGCCAGGCCCACCTCTGCAGGGCCTCCGCCTGGCTCCGCAGCGCCGCCCGCAGGCGCTCCAGTTCCTCGCAGTCGTCGCAGTCCGCCGGCAGCACGTAGACCGGCACAGCCCCCAGCCCAGCGCTGTCCAGCAGGGCGGCAGTCTGCTCCCGGGCCTGGGCTTCATTCTGCGAATCCGCGGGACGGAGGTTCCGCACAGCCAGCAGCGGGGTTCCTCGGGCCAGGGCGGCCCGCGCTGCTTCCCCCAGCGCCGGGGCCAAGGGCTCGCCGTGCCCCTCAGGGCTGGGCAGCACCAGCACCAGCACGTTAGCCTCCGCCGCCCAGGGCCCCGGCGCAGCGGGCGGGCAGCTCAACTCACCCAGGAAGAGGCCTGGGCCCGCAGCTCGCAGGCCGGGGAGCCCGGGGCCGGGCCGCCCATCGGGGATCTCCACCACCTCCACGTCCTTGCAGCACAGCGCGGCCACCAGCGCCGACTTGCCCGCGCCCGGGGGCCCCAGGAACAAGGCGGTGACGTCGCCCCGCGGGACAGGCATCGCTGGAAAGCAAGCGGCGGGGAAGCCCGGGTCAGGGGCAGCCGGCGTGTTCTTTGCTCGTAACCCCACTCGGGCCCCAGACTGCAGTCCTCCACCCTGTCCCCTTCGCCCACCCTCGGGTGTCAACTCCCAGGCACCGAGAAGCCCCGCGCCGAGACCTCGTCCCCAGGGTCTAGTCCCCTCCGGCCCTCTTTACGGACGTGTTTCCCTTTCTGCTTCTAAAGCTCAGACGTCCGGCCTCTCGCCGCCTCCTCCCGCAGGGACCCGCTGATTTCCAGTCCCTCCCCCTCCCGCCCCAATCACCAGGCCAGCAAACAGCCGGACGGGGTGGTCGCACTGTCGCCGGTGGCCGGTCCGCCGCTGGGACTGCAGAGGCGGGAGCGCCGGGGTCTGGGGGCCTCCGGACGTGCTCCGGAGCTCCGCCCTGACGTCATTCCTCTTAGGAGGCGGTGCCGCGGAAGTGCGATCTCAGGGACGCAGCCCTGCGCGGCGCCTGCGCACAACGGCCCCAAGGAGCTTGCCTCGCCCCGCCCCCCGCCCCGCTCCCCCCCGCCCCGCCCCGCGCGGCCGCAGAACCTGGAACAATGAGGAGCCAGGGCGCCTGCGCGCCGGGAGCGCCTGCCACACCTGCGCGGTGACCTGGGTCCGGACGGCACGGGTGGCCCGGCGTCATCAGGCCGCACCCCGGTGCAGAGAAGGACCCTTCCCGCTGGTCTCAGGGCCGAGTGGCCCGACTGCCTCCCTGCCGGCTGGCGATCCAGGATCTCGGCCTCGAGAGGCTCAGCCGGCGAAAGGACGCGGGAACCACGGGGACCCGGAGACGCGGCCCGCACCACCCGGCTTCCCTCCGGGGGAGGGGAGGCGGCGCGGTGACGAGCCGCTGACAGGCGCCATGAAAGGCAGCCTTCCCGCTGCTCGGAGCGAAGCGGAGGCCGGAGCTGCCCACCCGGGAGGGCAGCGCCCAGGGCGGTGCTCGAGGCTGCCGGCCCCGCAGCCGAAGGCGCGCGGAGGCGGGGGCTCCGGCGGGAACGGGTCTCGGGAGGTCCAAGAAGGCTGGCTGCCTGGAGGAGGCGGGCGAAAGCGTGGGCACCGCCGCCTGCCTCGCCTGCCTCGCCTGCCCCAGGACGTGCGGGAGCGGCGGGACGAGGACGGCGTCCGATCAAGGGCTCCGCGCGCCGGGTTTAGGGAGCTAGTTTGCTGTGGGCCTTGGGTCTCACACAGGTGGGATGGCTGGCTCTAAGGGGGTCACAAACCCAGGAGCCGAGCCTTTAGGGGAGAGGGGTTGACGTTTCCCTAGAGAGAGCTCCATCGGGTTAGAGTTCAAGGAGACCGTGTCTCACGGGGCCACAGGCTGGCAAGATCAGAGGACTCGTGGGCACTCAGGCCGATGACAGACGAGCCGCTTCTTGTGATTTACTGTTCTGCCGTGCGTGCTCCGCTCTTGACCAGAGGGGTCCTAGTCACCATGGAGGACCCGCTTCCCGTGGACCATGGAGCAGCTGGATTTGGCAAAAGGGAGGCATCCGCGCGGTGCAGGAGGCGATGTCTGTGAGTACCGCTGGCCAGAGGGCGGGGTGCAGGAACTGATGCTAGAAGGACGTCCATAGCATTTGTCCAAGGCGCTGTAGGGACTTGCCTGCTGGGGAGCCAGCCCTGCCGGGAACTGCCACTCCCCATCCTTGCCCTTACTGCGCTCAGATGTGCCCACCCTGCTCTGTCCACATAAGTATGAATGGTGTAAGGTCTGGGGGCTGGGCAGACAAGGGACCTTCAAGATTCCACCCGCTGAGCCAAACAAATAGCTCAAGGCCAAACTGCAGCCCTGGTAAGACTGGCGCCATAAAGACACCGTCGGTAATGGCCATCTGGAATTTCTCAGGATGGATGGCCAGGATGCAGTTGTACAAACTCCCGCCTGAACTTAAATCAACCCTCTTCCCCTCCCTCCCCCCCCCATCTACCGCGGACAGACCTCACTGGCCCCACAGCAGCATAAAGCAGCTTTACCAGGCCTGTGTGTCTGTGACTCACACGGGCTGTGTGTGTCCCCAGACCGCGTGACCTCACCCGAGGGCAATCAATAAACGCGATCTTTCGCTTTTACCCTGCTTGTCTTGGTCAACTTATTGGTTTTGGGTCGGATCAAATCTTTCAAATGGGATGCAGTTCAGAGGGACAAAGCGGCATCTAGAGAGGCTTGGGATGGGAGACGTGGCTGGGATACAGCCGACACTGAGAGGAACCCCAAGGTTCCAGTTCCAGCTCTGGGCAGACGTGCAGTGCGACTTGGGACTTGGTCTCCCGTTCCGTGAAAAAAGCCTGCTCACCACCAAGGGGTTATGTAGGTTAGCGGCAGAAAAGGTGAAAACTTGAGGGCAATGAAGGTAGCCAGTTGGACGTAACAGCAACGGCTCCTGCTGAATGCCTACTATGCGTTAGGCCATTAACACCCGTTATCCCACCCAGTGCTCACAGAGCCTATGAAATTCGTTATCACTTTCAGCTGAGGGAACGGAGGCAAAGAGAGGGTGTTTGTAAGGATGACAGCCAGAGTCAACGTCCTCCAGCCAGAGACCCCCAGAAACACACCTATAGTCAGCAGTCGGTTTATTGCTCCCTGCACTGAAGCGCACACACTGCAGGGGCACCAACTGCTTATAGGACTGGAGTCTGTGGTGGGTGATCTGGGGAGGGTTTAAGGAAGAGGGTTTTGCTCTGGATTGGATGGTGCCGGGAATCAGGGCAACTCGTTGGGGGGGCTGTCTTCAGAAATCGTACCTAGAAGGCAGAGGAACAAGCAGGGCACAAGTGTGACTGGTCTGGTAAAGCAGCAGTCACCACTCATTAGCCAGGATTGGAGGGGGGGGTTGGTCATTTTTGTGGCTTGGACAATATGAATGTTTTGTCTGTTCAGATGCAATTATGGCATGACCTTGTCTTCTCCCTCCCACCTAAAACGGTACAAATGCCTTTATTGTTTGCACCGGGAAGTGGAAAAGGAGGGGATACGACAGCTCTGGCTCCTGGGGCAGCTTCACAGGCTCTGGCCGCCCTCCCATTGTTGGCTTGATTCGGTCAGCGTGGCCTTGTCTGATGATTTCCCGTAAAACAGTTTATGTGCAACAGGACAGTGCCAAAGCCTATCACAGTGCCAGGCAAGCTCCTGGCTGCGGGGCTGCTGCTCTCCTTCGTGAGAGTAATAATTACAAACCACCGTGTAGAGAGTCCTAAGCGCTTTATGTAAATTCATTCATGTATTGCTTGTAACAGCCCTATCAGGCAGATACTGATGGGGGTAGGGCCCTATTTTCCAGATGAGGAAACTGTTGTACCTGCCTGGGAAATGGTAGAACCAGCTCATCTCGCGAGGTTGTGCTCTAATCACACAGCTGTATTGGAAGGACAGACTCCCTGGGTTCCAGTCATACCTCCATTTCATTTCCTAACCTCATGACTGTGGGCAAGTTACCTATGGATAAGCCTCAGTCTGCTTACCCATAAAACAGGTCCAATAATAATTTGTCTGGACTGCTGTCCAGCCCTGGCATACAACCTGGCACATAGTAAGCACTGTTCATTGTTGGCATGATGCTGGGGTGTGGGAGAAGTCCTGGAGACTCTTGCTGGCCTCCCCCCCCACCTCTGCCACGTCCCTCAGGCCATCTGGGGGCGCTGCAGTGCACCCGCTGCCTCATCACTTTCGCCAACTTCAAGTTCCAGGAGCCCCAGATGAAGGGGGAATAAATACCCAGAGGACTTCATGGCCCAGAAGCTGCAGGGGGCCCTCTTCATCTGCTTTACCTGCGCCCACTCCTTCCTCTCCTCCAAGGCCCTGATCGCCCACCATTGCCCAGACCACCTTCCCCTGCCTTGATTGTGGCAAGATCTTTGGGCAGGCCGCTTCTTTGAGCTGGCACCGCCAGATGCATGAAGCCCACTTCCCTCCTGGCCCCTTTGCCTGCGCTGAATGTGGTCAGGACTTTGCCCAGGAAGCTGGGCTGCACCAACACTCCATCCGGCACGCCCGTGGGGACCTCTGAGTGCAGCTTCAGCCCTCCCCAGGGCAAAGGGGGCTCTGTGGCCGGTGGGACCTACCTTTAATAATGGGATGGGCCCCTGGAGGAATTTGCTGGAAAGGCAACGGGCTCCTGATAAATGAACCCAGAATATGCTCTTTAGAGCTTCAGTCCTTGGAGGACAGAAAGGCCTTCAGGGAAGCAGTGAAATCAGACAATCGTGAGATCTTTTGTTAAAAAATATATTAAGAGGGGAAATTATTTTTATGTCTCTCATTCCTAATTAGTTTGGAATCACCAGCAGCTGTAAATTATGTAATCACCTTTAGTTCTTCCCAGATGGATGCAAATTGCCCTGCCTCTGTGCCTGCCTGGGGGCGGGGAAGGTGAGTGGGTCCCAGACATGGAGCAGCTCCAGCCTTCGGGGATGGGCAGCAAAGTTAGGAGCTGTGCTGAGTAATGTGGGGGTTGCAGTTCAAATCTGTCTTCTCTCCACCCTCTCCCAGCCTTTCCCACTTGAGGGGCCATGGCATTGGGTGGCTTTGTCCTCTCACCCCAGATAATTTAAATAATTGTATGCACCATTCTGGTCATGGGATATTTTGTATATGTGCGGGTGAAATGACACGAATAAACTAACAGTACTAAAAACAGAAAAACTCCACATTAAGATAGCTAAAAAAGGAACTCTGGCTTTTTAGCAGAAATTCCCAGGGCATATAAGAAGGGCATGAGGAGGGTGAGCCATGTGAGGAAACTGGTTTGGACTCAAACAGAGATACCTTCTGTTTCCTGTGGTATTTGGCCAACATTGGGAGATTTCCCATTAAGATCCTATTTTCAGCTCTTGAAAAGCCCATCCTCAGCTGAGTGGCCAATTTAATTTAACTCCCTTGCATTACCTGCCCTGCCCCTAGACACAATGGTTGATGCCCTGTATACAATAATCATAGACTCATTTAAGTTGAGGGATATTTTTAAAGCCCAGGTGGAATGGGTGTGGTAGTGACTGACAGCTGTCTCCCAATTTTTAGCTAGGCATGATGGCTACAAAGACCACATTTCCCAGATTCTCTTGCAGCTAGCTGTGGCCATGTGACTAAGTTCTGGCTAAATTCCTGAGTAGAATCCTCAAGCTTCAGAAAGGGACATGCCTTCTTTCACCTTCTGCCTGGAATGTGGACATGGTATCCAGCCATTTTGGACCATGAGAGCAACAGGTGGGATGGCAGAGCAACTTCATGCAGCACTGCCATTGTATCAGCACGAGAACACCCACTTCCCTACTGTTGTATAAGAGAGAAATGAGCCTCTATCTTGTTTAAGCTGCCATTAGCTTGGGTCTCTGTCACAAGCAGTAAAATTTATAGCCTAAGGCAGGTGTCTGCAAACTATGGCCAAATCCAGCTTACCTCCTGATTTTGCAAATAAAGTTTTATTGGAACTCAGTCATGCTTGTTCATTTACATATTGTATATGGTTGTTTTCACATAGGACAGCAGATTCAAGAAGCTGCAACAGAGATTATAAAGCCTAAAATAGTTACCATATAGTCCATTACAGTAAAAGTCCACCCCTTCTCTAATAGACATACAACCTACTCTGTGCCTGGATGTAGGATTTCCACCCTGGGAAATACTACCTGTAACAGGGATGTTTGTGTGTATAGGATTTGGGGCAGGGCTAGCTAGCCTGTATCTCTTTTTTGGGGTGACTTATGGAGAAACTGGTTTGTAGTCATTTGGCCATCAATGCTTTCTAAGATACCAACTTTAACAAGGCCAAACATTTCCTCTGGCACATGGTACGAGCCCACAAGTTTCACATACACCCCCCTCCAGCACCCTCCCCACCCCCTGCCAAACCTAAGGATCTAATCCCACATGCTCTCCTGAGACAGCTGCTTGCCTAAGTATATCCTTGGCTTCCTGTTCTCTCTTCACTCTCCAGATGTCATAGATTTCTAAGACTTTATATAGTGTCACTGGTGACTCCCAAATCTATCTTCAGCCCAAACCCCAGACTTCTCTCCATGAGATACAGCCACCTGGATGACAAATGGGAGTTGCAAACTTAAAGTGGGTCACCTGCAGTTCCCTACCTCCACCATAACTGCCATTGTATTAGTAAACCACGCAATCTACTTCCAAATTCCTGAAGAATCTGATTACTTTCCCCCCAGCCCTACTCTCCTAACGAATCCCCCGGCTATGACTCCCCGCTTCTAGTCTCTATTACAGACCACCCCTGTGTATATAAATCAGCTTATGCCACTTCTCATTTAAAACCCTTCAAAGACATCCCATAAATGACTTCCAAAGACCTTCCCCAGGCCCACAGAATCAACAATAACTGAGCCCCAGCCCACTAACCAATCTCAACTCCCTTCTTGCTCTGTCCTCTTCACCTCTCTCCAGTCACACAAGCCAGCTTGGCTTCTGCCTCAGGGCCTTTGCACTTGCTGTTCCCTCTGCACGGAGTGCTCTTACCCAGAACTTTGCAAAGCCACCTCCTCATTATTCAGGTCTCAACATGTGCCACCTCCTCAGAGAGGTCTTCCTTGACTTGACTGGCTAAAGTAGCACCTCCAACCCTTACCTTGATTTAATTTCTTCCCACCACTTTTCAACACCTGGAATTACCACACTTGTTTATTTCATTATCTGGGTCCTTATATTGGAATCAAGCTCCTGAGGGCAACTGCTTCATCCTTACACTTAGGACAGTGCTTACCAAAAAGAATCAAAAAATACTTCTTGACTATGTGTTAGCCTAGTGTCTCTTGGCCTGCAGCCTGCTTTAGAGAGCTGGCTTCCTTAAGTACTGCCATGAGAGATATGGGCAGACGGAAGGTAGGAAGCAGGGGAAAGGGCCTCACCTTGGACTCTTGCTGGAACCCCTCCACAGCAGCTCAGGCTCCAGTACCTTTCTATATTCACACAAGGCAACTATGCCCCTCTGGAGGTTTAAGCACCATCACATGGCACCTGTCCTGGTCCTTGCACCAGCCACGCTTCAACCACCTGTTGGGTTCTGGTACTCTCACTTCTCTTTCCTATCCTCACTTCTATCCTAGTCCCAGAGGTGGGAGCTTCTTCCAAACACATTTCTGGGTTATCTCACTTTTTCACGTTTTCACTTCCAGCCTTGTAACCCCTGTGTGACCAATTCCCTGTATTAAATCCTCTCTTTGGAATTCGTAGCTTGGTTTCCATACTCTGGTTGGGCCCCTAGGAACAGAATGATCCCACTGGCAGCAGACTGGGCCTCTTGATTACCAGGCTCTCCTGATTCTTAGGAATTGTTGCTGACAAATAGGTAATTCTCTACATCTGTGTTTAGAAAGCAAGCCCTGTCTTAGGGCAGAGGAGGGCTTACACATGCTGTTCCAGGAAATGAAAATCCATCCATGTTGTTTTAATGAGCTGTGCATTTCATCTTGACGATTCTGAAATTCAATAATGTTATGCTATAGTAGATAGGAAAGTTTCAGTGGATAAATGTCAAGTTCTGAGGTTTGGAACGTGTCGTATGAAAAGTATGAGTTTTGAAAGATGTTTTGGTCGCGCGGGCCAGTGTGGTCCAGCTGGTGGGAGCATTGCTCAGTACACCAAGGGGAGCAGGTCTGATTCAGTCAGGGCACGCGCCCAGGTTAGATCCCCAGGTGGGGCCCGTGGGAGAGGTAACCAACCAATATTCCTCACACTGATGTCTCTGTCCCTGTCTCTCTCTTCCTCCCCTCCTCTCTCTAAAAACTAAACTTAAAAAAAAAAACAAGATGAGAAATGTTTTGGTCTTCCCTGTTACATCCTGTAACAGGCATCAAATGCAGATGTTCTTTGGGGCCAAGCAGGTAACATAAATCAATGAAACAAGCATGTATGAGGGGTCCAGTTATCAGTGATGGGGACTGGGCATATGGCAGGGAATGCCCACATTAACATGAGGTGACCCTTACTCAGCTCCATCCAATTACTGCCCCATGAGATGGTGGGTTCAGCAATCTAGATCTCACAGTTTTTCAAGAGAAGCCACAAACTTTCATTTCTATATGAAACCTGCCTGGAGGACATTTTTTTTCGATTTTTAGAGAGAGGGGAAGTGAGAGGGAGAGAAACATTGATTGGTTGCCTCCCACATGCACCCAGGAATCAAATCCTCGACCTCGGCAGGATGACACTCCTACCATCTGAGCCACAGTGGCCAGAGCAAATCAGACATTAAATTTTTTTTTTCTTGCCCTAATTGGTTTGGCTCAGTGGATAGAGCGTCAGCTTGTGGACTCAAGGGTCCCAGGTTCGATTCTGGTCAAGGGCATATACCTTGGTTGCGGGCACATCCCCAGTAGGGAGTGTGCAGGAGGCAGCGAATCGATGTTTCTCTCTCATCGATGTTTCTAACTCTCTATCCCTCTCCCTTCCTCTCTGTAAAAATTAATAAAATATATTAAAAACAAACATTAAGGCAGTGGTTCTCAACCTTCCTTTAAAAAAATTTTTTTTTCTTTTTTATTGATTTCAGAGAGGAAGAGAGAGGGAGACATAATAAGAGAGTCACTGATTGGCTGCCTCCTGCATTCCCCCTATTGGGGATTAAGCCTGCAATCCTGGCAAATCCAACAGTAACCTCCTGTGTCCACTAAGCCACATGAACCAAGCTGCCCATTTTTAAAAATTTATTTATTTAAAAATTTTTTTTTAAATTTTATGGGCTGCCCATTTTTATTTTATTTTATTTATTTTTTTAAAATATATTTTATTGATTTTTTTTTTTTTTACAGAGAGGAAGGGAGAGGGATAGAGAGTTAGAAACATTGATGAGAGAGAAACATCAATTCACTGCCTCCTGCACACTCCCTACTGGAGATGTGCCCGCAATCAAGGTACATGCCCTTGACCAGAATTGAACCTGGGACGTTTCAGTCCGCAGGCCAACGCTCTATCCACTGAGCCAAAACCAGTCAGGGCAAGGCTGCCCATTTTTAAATGTTGGTAACCAAGATGATTTAAAAACCTCAATGACAGGAGAAACCAAGATGGCGGCATAAGCAAACACCGAGAATTGCTGCCTTGCACAACCATTTCAAAACCACAACGAAAAGAAAAAAACGGACACCACCCAGACCCACAGGAAGGCTGGCTGAGTGGAGATTCTACAACTAGAAAGAGACTGAGACTCAGAGGAGGTGTGGAAGTAAAATGCAGAGATATGGAGGCGCGCATGCGAAGGGGGCTCGCAGAAAGGGCTGGCAGCTGAGGACGTGGTTGTCTTTTTCAATCCGGAGGGAGGCACGGCTCTGAACTCCAGTTCCAGGCGAGTTTCTGGGGACCAAGACTTATACAGGGAGAAGCTGGACTGTCTGGCACCAGGAGGACCTCCAGAACGGCTTTCTCTCCACGGTGCCGAGGGACACTGAGACCCGGTGCCTCTTAAGGCAGGGCTGAGAATGAGCCATAACTGTTTGCTCCACCTTGCTGATTCCGAGACCACACCCCACCCAAGCTTCCTGCAGAGGCTTTTGCATATAAAAAGCTGGGAAGCCTCAGGCAGAAGCTAAAATAGCATCTCCTTAGAAATCCAAGAGCCAGTGAACCCAGTGGTCAGAGTGGGACCACCCAGACTACAACTCCTCAGATCCATAAGGGACACACTCAGGGGGCAGACTTAGTGAGCACCAAAGCCCCACTGAAGCAAGGTGTCTCCAGCATAGAAGTTCTCCCACCATAGACACAGCTGATTCTCACAGCCAAGTGGCTTAGAGGTCAATTCCTCCCAGTGATACCAACAACAATCAAGGCTTAGCTACAACAAGACTGTGCACAAAGCCGACAAGGCAGTGCACCAAGAGTGTCCACCTCAGGCAATTGAGGAGACTGAGCCACTGGGCCCTATAGGATACCTAGCACAGATAGCCACTCTATCAATGCAGGGAAGCAGCCAAAATGCAGAGACAAAGAAACAGATCACAAATGACAGAAATAGAGGAAAGCAAACGACTGGATAGAGAGTTCAAAACCACGGTTATAAGTTTTTCAAGAATTTTCTAGAGACCGCTGATAAATTTAAAAAGGACCAGCTAGAAATTAAGCACACACTGATTGAAATAAAGAATAATATACAGAGATCCAACAGCAGACTAGAGGATTACAAGAATCAAGCCAAAGATATGAAACACGAAAAAGCAAAAAACACCCAATCGTAAAAGCAAAAAGAAAAAAGAATCCAAAAATATGAAGATAGTGTAAGAAGCCTCTGCGACAACTTCAAGCGTACCAACATCAGAATTATAGGGGTGCCAGAAGAAGAGAGAGAGCAAGATTTGAAAACCTACTTGAAGAAATAATGTCAGAAAACTTCCCCTACCTGGTGAAAGAAATGGACTTACTGAGAAGGCAAAAAGGGCTAATTCAAAGGTAGCCCTGATGTTCTGGGGGAATGACCTTCAGCTGAGGCATCGCCTCTTTCTTCAAAACTGGATTAGCGCTGCCCTGAGGGAAGGGTGGATTGTTAGCTGACATCATAACCTTGGAACACCTGGGGAAAGGGAAGTTGGGAGTTGCAATTCCTCCAGGGCCTTAAGGGAGGGAACATTTGCAATACAATGAACTTGGGAAGCATATATGAGGCAAGGTTCCCGCATGTTGCTTTGCTCTGATTATAACTTTCCCAGAAACCGCGTGTTATTAAAGCTGTGATTTCTCCACTCCTTCAAAGCGTCGCTTAGTTTTTTTGGGTCTTTCTGCAACACAAGTCCAGAAGCACAGAGAATCCCAAACAAAAAAAATCCAAGGAGGACCACACCAAAGCACATCATCATTAAAATGCCAAGGGCAAAAGACAAAGAGAGAATCTTAAAAGCAGCAAGAGAAAAGCAGTCAGTTACCTACAAGGGGGCACCCATATGACTGTCAGCTGATTTCTCAACAGAAACTTTGCAGGCCAGAAGGGAGTGGCAAGAAATATTCAAAAGTGATGAATAGCAGGAACCTACAGCCAAGATTACTTTACCCAGCAAAGCTATCATTCAGAATTGAAGGTCAGATAAAGAGCTTCACAGACAAGAAAAAGCTAAAGGAGTTCATCACCACCCAACCAGTATTATATGAAATGCTGAAAGGTATCCTTTGAGAAGAGGAAGAAGAAAAAGTAAAGATAACAATTATGAACAACAAATACATATCTATCAACAAGTGAACCTAAAAATCAAGTGAATAAAAAAATCTGATGAACAGAATAGACTGAAGAGAAAAGAATCAGGGGCATAGAAAGGGAGTGGAATGACAATTCTCAGGGGGAAAAGGGTGTTGCGGGTGCGAGAAGAGACTGGACAAAAATCGTACACCTATGGAGGACAGTGGGGGGGGCGTAAAGGCAGAGAGTGGGTTGGCAACTGGTGGGTTGGGGGGGAAAAAGGAACTATAATAATATGAACAATAAAGATTAAAATAAACAAACAAACAAACAAACAAATAACCTCAATGATTCTGTGGAGACTAAACACACTCCTGCAAGTCGGAAGGTGGCTGGGGACAGCCAGGCTTCCATTTCTGGTGGTTTCATGGCTAAGAATATGTGCCCTGCATACAGTTGTCTGGAATCAAGCCTGGGTTCTGCTAGTTACTGGTGGATAATTCAATGTCTCTGTGCCCAGTTGTAGCAGCTATAAAATGATCATGATAGCAGACCCTGTGCCTCTAAAGATTATGAGATGACTCAGACTCAGAAAGCC
This sequence comes from Murina feae, assembly GCA_004026665.1. Lineage (NCBI taxonomy): Eukaryota > Metazoa > Chordata > Mammalia > Chiroptera > Vespertilionidae > Murina > Murina feae. The sequence goes on along the minus strand of PVJC01033300.1, from coordinate 3,908 downwards.
AAAGTCAGTATAATGGTCTGCTTTCCTCACTAACAGCCTCCTCGTCCTTTATGCTCTACCAGAAACATCCCAAGCACGCTCTCACCTCAGGGCCTTTGCACCTGCTGTTCCCGCAGATATCCACAAATTCACTCCTTCCCCTCCTCTAGGCCTCTGCTCTGTCACCTTCTCTATGAAGCCTTCCTGGACCACCCCACTTGGAAATGCTTTACACACACACAAGCCTCACTATCCCCTTTCCCTCCACAGCACTTTCTACCTTCTAACAGTACATCCTCCTATATAATAAAAGGGTAATATGCAAATTGACCCTAACAGTGGAACAACTGGGGAAACAACCAGTCGCTATGATGCACACTGACCATCAGGGAGCAGACAGCTCAATGCAGGAGCTCCCTCTGATGGTGTGCGCACTCCCATAGGGGGAGCTCTGCTCAACCACAAGCCAGGCTGACAGCAGCAGTACTACAGATGTCCAACTGTGGCTTAGGCCTGCCCGCTCCCCATGGGGAGTAGGCCTAAGCTGTCACTCAAACATCCCCTGGGGGCTCCTGGGGTGCCAAATGTCTGCCTGCCACTTTAGGCCTGATCCCCTGGGGAGCAGGCGGGCTGAGGGACCTCTCTACCACCTCACAACAGTGCACTAATTTTCATGCAACAGGCTTCTAGTGTATTTTATATTTTGCTTAAATATCTAAAGTGTCTGTCTTCCCCAGTATAACTTCCACAAAGGCAATGCTTTTTATTCATTATGTTCACCATTCTATTCCCAGCTCCCAGAAAGGGTGCCTGCATCTCATAGGTGTTCAAAAAGTCATTATTGAATGAGTAAATAAATAACAGTCCCACCCTGGCCAATTGGCTCAGTGGATAGAGCACCAGCCTGTGGACTGAAGGGTCCCAGTTTCAATTCCGGTCAAGGGCACATGCCCAGGTTTTGGGCTCAATCCCCAGTTGGGGGTGTGCAAGAGGCAGCAAATCAATGATTCTCTGACATCATTGATGTTTCGATCTCTCCCTGAAATCAGTAAAAATATATATTAAATAAATAAGTAACAGTCCCTACCTTCACACTTAGCCCAGGGCCTGGTCCACTGTGAGCAATGACTTAATGATGGTCATTGTGGAAATTCAGGTTCTATTCTCCAAGGTTCTTAGTTGCCAAGCTTCTGAGTTAACGCAAGTAAAGCACCTTAGAACAGGATTGGCAGACAATAAATGCTCAGTAAATCATACCTATCCTTAGAAGCAGGCTTCTATTTTCAAAGTGGTTTTGGTGCCAAGCTTCTGTGAATTACTACTTCCCATCTCAGAGCAAGAGCCATGTTTGGACAAAGTTGTAAAGAGTTGGCCCCCTGCCCCCCTCCCTTCTTTAGCGACTGGTCTTCCTGATTCTGGCAGACTCCAGCCTCTTTCTACCCGGAATGATCTTCCTATTGATATGCATGGCTCCTCCTCTCCCTCCCGCCTTCAGGTCTGTCATCTCCTTAGGGAAGATTACACTATTTAAAATTGCAACCCCCACTGGGCAGTGTGGCGCAGTGGTTGAGTGTCTACCTATAAACCAGGTCACAGTTCAATTCCTGGTCAGGGCGCCTCGGTTGCAGGCTCAGTTCTCAGTAGGGAGAGTGCAGGAAGCAGTCAACAGATGATTCACTCACCATTTATGTTTCTATCTCTCCCTTCCTCTCTGAAATTAATCCTATATAATAAAAGCCTAATATGCAAATCGACTGACCAGGGGACAGATGTTCAATGCAGGAGTCACCCCTAGCCCAGAGGCCCCAGGCCAGCTAAGGTGGGTGCCAGCACAATCACCCCACAGAGGAAGGCAACCAATGGCGGCTGCGGGGGCCGTGTGTGTGAGGGAGGGTAGTGCCAGGCCTGCCAAAGTGGGGGACAGTGGGGGTCCCCCAATCGCCCTGCTGGTCGCCCCACAGATCAGCCCTGATCACCAGCCAGGCCTAGAGACCTTACCCGCATGAATTTTGTGCACTGGGCCTCTAGTAAAAACATTGCAACCCCCTCCCAGAACTCCGTTCTCTGCCTTTTCTCCACAGCAGCCACCATCACCCAGCATATGCTACATCTTTCTGCCCCCATATAAGCCAAGAAGACAAGGATTTCATTTGCTTATTCCCAATGCTTAACACACAGGTCCTCAAATGATGTTTGTGAAATGAATTAGTGAATCACAGTCCCTACCTCAGAGTTATTCTAAGGCCCTAATGATCTCATGTCTGTAAGTGCTGGGAAAATAGCAATTGATTATAATTAAGTTTCTATTTTTGTAAGTTCCTAGATACACAGCATATATAAAGTTCTTGGGCTAGCACTTGGCATTCAGGAAACTATGATTATAATGAAAGTCCTCTTTGTGCAGGTTAGGTGACGTGACAGAGAACATGAGCTGTCCTCCGCAAACCGTTTTCTGCTTTCTGGGCACTTGGCTAGGCCACCTTTCCGGGACGCCCTGCAGTGAGTGTGGCCATGTGGCGTAAATGCAAGCAGTACCAGCCACTTCTGGGCTAGGCTAGGACTTGTAAAAGAATGTGTACCTTTCCAAGCGCCCAAGCCATGACCAAATGGATGACAACAGACTTTAAGAGATGACCTGGCCCTGACCGGTTTGGCTCAGTGGATAGAGCGTCGGCCTGTGGACTCAAGGGTCCCAGGTTCAATTCCAGTCAAGGGCACATACCCAGGTTGTGGGCTCGATCCCCAGTAGGGGGCGTGCAGGAGGCAGCCAATCAATGGTCCTCTCTCATCATTGATGTTTCTTTCTCTTTCCCTTCCTCTCTGAAAGGCAATAAAAATATATTTTAAAAAATAAAAATAAAATAAAAAGAGATAGGCTGGGTCTCCGAGTCACTAGATGAAGATGGATGCTTGCCCACCTGAAACACCCACCCTGGGCTATTATGGGAACAAGAAACAAGATTCTATTGTGTTTGAGCCTGTATGTCATGGGTTCTTTGAGTAAATACAAGGAAACCACACTGAACACACAGTGTTTAGTAAATGTTAATCTAGGCAACAACAAACCTGAAGTTCCCTCAACAAGGAGTCCGGGGGATGAAGGACAGACAGATGCCCAGGAGTACGCCTCACATGCTGAAGTGTAAAAACACACATGCGCGCACACACACACACACACACACACACACAAACACCAAACATACGCTGGACCGACACACAGAATTTGGCTTTTATTCTGGCCTCACACATACTGCTAAGACGACACAGATAGGCAGTACTCCATTCCCAGCACCATGTCACCCACCCAATCTCTTCGCCCCCTCCTCCCACCTCACCCTTCCTGCCAGCTTCTGGGTCAGGGCTCTCCTACACCTCACCCCGGGCATGCAGCATGAAGTGCCCGTGCAGCTCCCCAAGGCTGGCGAAGGAGTCCTCGCACTCCGTGCAGTGGTAGGTGCCTTCCTCGTCCTCGTCCTCGTCCTGCTCCTCCTCCCGCCCAGCGGGTTTGCCCTGGCCCTCCCCAGCCCGAGGTGGCTCTCTCTCCCCATCGCCAAGCACCCTGCCTTCTGGAGCTGGTGCTTCCTGGGGGGCTGCAGCGGGACAGCAGAGCCGGCAAGGTGGGGTGCCTGGTGGGGCCTCCCCGAGGGATGAGCGGCCACAGAGCTGGCAGGGCTGAGCTGGGGGGTCCGGGGGCTGGGCTGCACGGGGAGCCCGGCGGGATGGGCCACCCCGGCCCCCACCCAGGCGCTGCTTCACTTTGTAGCCAGGGTCATATTCGGGGTCGTCAGTGGTCTCCTCCTCCTCCTCCTCCTCATCTTCTTCCTCTTCGGAGTCCGGCTCTGAGTGTGTGTATTCAGAGTTAGAGGAGTGCTCAGGGCCTGTTGGGGGATGGGTGAGGAAAGACAGCGGCGGCGTTAGAGAACAGAGGG
>PVJC01033299.1:0-19391 GCA_004026665.1 Murina feae | reverse complement strand
GTCTGGCCTCCCTTTGTGGGAGGTGACCAGGCTAATCAGGGTAAGCCACCAGCCCCATCACCCTGCTGCTGCAGCCACTGCCAGTCACCGTAGCCACCAAGGTGTTTTCATCAACACGGACTCCAGTCCCTTCACCATGAAGAAATGACAACTTTCTTTAGGAATTTTCAAGATGTGTCTTACATGGGATATGACATTTATTTCTTTCTTTAGGAATTTTCAAGATGTGTCTTACATGGGATATGACATTTCTTTCTTTATTTATTTCTTTTTTATCCTCATCTGAGGATATGTTTCCATTGATTTTTTTGAGAATGTGGAAGAGAAGGGGAAAACAGAGAGAAACATCAAAGTGAGAGGAACATTTTCATTGGTTGCCTCCTGCATATGCCCTGACCTGGGCCCCGGCCAGGGAGAAGCCTACAACCTAAGTACATGCCCTTGGTCAGAATTGAACCCAGACCCTGCAGTCACCAGGCCAGGGCATTATCCACTGACCCAAACTGGCTAGTGCAGGATATGACATTTCTTAGCCCTCCAGCAGTGGACCTTCATTTTTTTTCTTCAGGAGTGTGGTGGAAAAATCACTTTTTTGGATTCTTATTACCCAAGTTACTAAGAATATTACCAGTGGCATACAGGGAGCTTAGCCAATGAGCGTTCAGAAAAGGTGTTTCCTCTGTAGTTCACTCCGATCACCGGCTCCTCTCCTGTCCCTCCAATCCCAGCTCCACCCCTGCCCAGGCCTGTAACCTCTGGCCAAGGATGCAGGCTTGGGAAGGGGACCTCTAGACCCCTGCAATCACTGGCTCTGCCCCTGCCCAGGCCTGAGGCTGCAGGCCTGGGCAGAAGACCCCCAAGCCCCTCTGATGACCGGCTTCACAGAGCCCAGGCCTCTACAATCACTGGCTCTGATCCTTCCCCCTACAATTGCCGGCACTGCCCTTGCCCCACTGGCAGCCTCTGGCCAAGGCTGCACTCCCAGACCCCTCTGATCGCAGACTCCACCCCTACCCCACTGCAGCCTCTGACCAAGACTACAGGCCTTGACAGGGGACCCCCAGACCCTGCATTGCTGGCTCCACCCCTGCCCCACTGAAGCCTCTGGCTGAGACTACAGGCCTTGGCAGAGGACCCCCAGATCCCTGCATTGCCAGCTCTACCAGTACCCAAACCCCTGTAATTGCAGGCTCCACCACTGGCCCTCCGATCACTGGCTCTGTGAAGCACAGGCCCCTGCGATATCCAGCCTTGCCTCTGCTCAGGCCTGAGGCCTCTGGCCCAGGCCTTATGCCTAGGCAGGGCACCCTCATATCACTCCAATCAGCAGCTCTGCCCTTGCCAATGTCTGAAGCCTCTGGTGAAGGTCTCTGGCCTGGGAAGGAGACCTCCAGCCCTCTCTGATCACCTGTTCTGCCCCTCAGGGCCCCCGCCTCCCCTGCCACCTGCCTGGCTAACAGGCCTGACCACTTCAGTGTCAGGGCTGAGCCGGACTAAGCGCTGCCATCTTGTGGCTATGGGCACCGCCATCTTTGGCTATGGAGGAAGCCATCTTTGTGATGGAGTGATGCCTAATTTGCATATTACTCATTTATTGGATAGGATGTGGCTATGGGCGCTGCCATCTTGTGGCTATGGGAGTGGCCATCTTTGTGACAGAGTTTTGCCTAATTTGCATATTATTCTTTTATTAGATAGGATATATATTCTTTTATTATTTCAGAGAGGGAGAGAAATAGAAACATCAATAATGAGAGAGAATCATTGATCAGCTGCCTCCTGCACATCCCCTACTAGGGATCAAGTCTCGAACCTGGGCATGTGCCCTTGACCGGAATTGAACCCAGGACCCTTCAATCCTTGGGCTGACGCTCTATACACTGAGTCAAACCAGCTAAGGCATATATGACTTATTTTTAACATCCATGCTGCTGCAAATGGTAATAAATCCTTCTTTTTTACCACAGCATAGTATTCCATTGTGCAGATGTACCACAGTTTTTTTAAAAAAAACAAACTCTAATTTTTCAGTTATTTCCTTGTATAGCTTTATATCAAAACTGTCCTCCAACATTTCAAATATCTGCTACTGAGAAGACTTTATTTGGTCCTCTCAAGTTCATAGTAAGCTTATGGACAGTTCATCGATCAGCCTAGATGTACCTCCAGCATTTAATCAGTATTACTTACCAGAAGGACTGATAGATGCAGTTATAAAGTATGAACTACTATTATGTGTTAAATCAAATAAAAATATCCCAAATTAAGAGTTATATCTATCAAGAAAAATAATTTATAAATGAAACACAAATATAACCCTGAGATATCTTCCACATTTCTCAAACAAAAGTGATTTATACTTTTTAAAACTTGTGATTTACTAACAACTCCTATAATCACAGCAATTCTAACATTAGCATGCAGCACATTCTCATAACTTTGAAGTCTGATTGTTCATTGAACCAATCTTTTTTGTTGCTGTTGTTGCTACTTAGATCTGGATTTTAATCTAACCTAATAAAAGAGTAATATGCTAATTGTGTCACTCTGCTACATCCCAAGCCATGCCCACCAGCCAATCAGAGTGACCATATGCAAATTAACCCAACCAAGATGGCAGCCAGCAGCCACAGAGCTAGAGCAAACAGAAGGCTTCATTGTCCCGGCGATGGAGGAAGCTGCCTGCCTTGGCCAGCTTTGGCCTGAGTTCAAGGCAACAAAGTTTCAATTATAGAAGCCACGGAGCTGGAGCAAACAGAAGGATTCGTTGCCCCAGCAATGAAGGAAGCTGCCTGCTTTGGCAGGCTGTGGCCTCCGCACAAGGCAACAAAGTTTCAATTATAGAAGATAAATAAATCCCAGATACCTGCTTCTAGCCAGCCTCCCTGGGAGCTTGGGTGGCGAGCTTGTGGCCAGCCTGCAAACAGCCATCAGCACCTCACCCAGGATGGCCAGCAGGACCCCCCACCTTGATGGGACTGTGGACAGCCTGAAAATGGCCCTCAGCCCCTCACCCAGGCTGGCCAGTCACCCCAGTGGGACCCCCACCCTGATCCAGCACACCCTTCAGGGCAAACCAGCCGGCCCCCACCAATGCATCAGGCCTGTATCTATATAACAAAAGGGTAATATGCAAATTTACCCTAACAGCAGAACAACTTGGAATGACTGATCAATATGACACATACTGACCACCAGGAGGCAGACGCTCAATGCAGGAGATGCCCCCTGGTGGTCAGTGTGCTCCCACAGGGAGAGCTCTGCTCAGCCACAAGCCAGGATGATGGCTACCAGTACAGTGGTGGTGGCGGGAGCCTCTCCTGCCTCCTCAGCATTGCTCAGGATGTCCGACTGCAGCTTAGGCCTGCTCCCCACTGGCAAGTGGACATCCCCCGAGGGCTCCCAGGCTGCCAGAGGGATGTCTGACTACCAGCTTAGGCCCAATCGTCCGGGGCGTGGGCCTAAGCCAGCAGGTGAACATCCCTCAAGGGATCCCAGACTACGAGAAGGCACAGGCTGGGCTGAGGGACCCCCCCTTCCAAGTGCACAAATTTTTGTGCACCAGGCCTCTAGTACTCATATATCCTAAGAGGCCATAAATGATTAAATTGAGTTTTATTATTTAAAATATCTTCATATTCAATTCATGTATCCCTTTTGAAGTAAAATCCATTGATATATTACTATTTCCATTACACATACTACAATTTACAGGGCACACATCAGACCCATAAAAGAAAGTAATTTATTAAATACCCAATAAAAACAGCTCTGAAGTCCCTTCACCTGGTACTTCTCTTCTGAGTGTTAGACACATTTTCACCTTTGTGGTCAACACCTACACCAATACCTAATATCTCCATTTTTATTAAAGTATCAACAACCACATGTATCTCGATCTTACTGCTGATAGGTGGGTGTTGGGTTATCTCCCCTTTCCCATTTTGTACACATGTAATATGTCACCAAGTCCTTTTCCATAACATTATTTCACCCCTATATCATTCCTGTAAGAAGTACCACACTAACCACCAAATCAGGAGGCAAATTCAATCATTAGCCTCAACTACATTCTCGAGAGTACAAAAAGCACACAACAGATATTAGCACATAAAACCCTGGAAGACTGTACTTAGAACTTCAGTTTAAAAATTTCATGTCCAAGTTCTCTCATGAAGCAGTTCTCAATATCCATTGTCACACCTGTGACCCTGCTAAACTCAGAGGTCAGTGCTAGGAGAAGATTGAAGTGATTCCAGGGTTGCTGTTCTTCCTTTTTTCTCATTCTTAAGAGCTAGGAGAAATGTTCCAATGACAATGGCCTTTTGGGAAAATGCCTTAAAACTTCCTCCCACCTGAACTAAGATGTTGGAAAGACAGTTCTCAACAGAAAGTTTGAAGAGGAAGTCCACCTACTTATAATTCCAGACGAAAAATGCTGTTTGTCATACCTTTCACCCAGACCTTATGACATGCATTTACATTCTCTAATATAAGAAACCAGTGCTCCTTGGAGAAATGGCTTATTCAAAGACTGAAGCAGTAAATAATATATAAGATGAGCCTGGTGCATTTTGTAGTGTCAGAGACTAAGAAAGTGCCAAAACAACAACAAAAATCACAATAACATAGATATGTCAAAGGACACAGGAGATATCAGACAGTGGAGCTAAGGGACAACATGGCAACATGGGACACATAGATCCAGCCACACTGGCAGGGCACACAACCTACAATGTGCTAACCCAATGCTCACCTTTCTGAAGTAAGATTGGGATACATGTACCAACCGCAGGAACTAAAAGTCATCTGAACATCACAATAGTCAAGTCACTCTTGACATCAAGACGCATAGAGAGGAGTTAGAGGCTTTCATCCCAAATTGACTCAAATTTTTGACATGGAGTAATAGCTTAGAGTAAAAGCAGAGGCAAATCAGGCTTCTTGATTTGTTTTGCTAAAGAAGAGGTCTTTTTAGAGCTAACTTTTGTGTATGAAAGGCCCAGTAAAGAGAGGCCCTGATGTAGGAATGTAGGTGGAATATGAATGGGTGGACAAAAGTAGGTTTACACTTGCTCATATGGAAAATAATACAATAATTGATAAGTAATAATACAAGAATTAATGCTTTGTTCTACGTACTCACAGTTGTAAATTTACTTTTGCCCATCCCAGGATATTGAGGTGATGTATATACTCCCATTCCCCCAACCTTAATCTAGCCGCTTTCAGCCCTCTGTACCGATACATGCTTCTGACCTGAGCGATCAACTACTTCTGCAAAATGCAAGATTCACTGAGAAACTCAAAGCAATTATTTGCCCATATGTGCATGCTCAGCCTTGAATAAACGACAAATCCAACAGTAACAATAATAATTGTATTACAGTTAAAAATTTCAAGAGGAAATGCACCTCTGGTTCTTAACAAGATGGATTAGTTGCAATGATGTTGCAATTCTTTCATCTTCTGACAAGATTATGATTTTTTTTGAAAATTTATAAATGTAGGGCCTACTTTAGACATTAGAGGGTGAGTAGTTCTTGAAGGGGCAGGTAATGTTTGATGTCATTGAACCAAGTAAGAGGAAGAACCTCAGACAAAACAAAACCATCCAATTTAAAGATGACCAATCTTAACTTTCCTCGTTCATCAGGAGGTTGAGGGATGCCAATATCAAAAGGGAACACTTGGGTGATGGAGCTAGTGAGGTAGAGAACTTGTCAAGATCTTACCTTGCCCATGGGAATGGACCAAATCTGGCATTCAAGAGCAGGGGTCTTAAAACTATGACCTTTAAGCAAAATTTGGCCTTCCTTGACTTTTTAAAACTCTATTGAATAAACACAGTTAATTGAGTTACTGCTTTCACGCATCAACTGCAGTTGAGCAGTTGCAACAGAGATAGTTTGGCCCATAAGCCTAAAATACTTACTATCTAGCTCTTTATAACAAACTAGAGGATGGTGCATATGCACAGGTGGCATGGAGGTCCCCGCAGCCCAGCCCACACCCTCTCCAATCTGGAACCCCTTTAGGGATGTCCAACTGCTGGTTTAGGCCTGATCCCTGGCCATTGGACATCCCACTTACAATCCTGGACTGCTGGCTCCTAATCGCTCACCTGCCTGCCTGCCTGGTCACCCCTAACAGCTCCCCACTGCCAGCCAGATCATCCTTCACCGCCTCTGCATGCCAGCCTAATCACCCCTAACTGCCCCCCCGCCAGCCTAATTGCCCCAAATTGCACCCTCTGCCAGCCTAGTTTCCCCCAACTGCACCTCCCCTGCTGGCCTGGTTGCCCCTGACTGCCCCCCCTGCTGGGCTGGTCTCCCAAAGCAGCCTGCTTGTTCAGTTATTTGTTCATCCCTCACTAACTGCCTTGCCAGCCTGGTCGCCCCATGCAGCCTGCCTGTTCAGTTGTTTGGTTGTCCCTCACTAACCTCCACTGCTGGCCTGCTTGTAGGCTGCCATCTTGTGAGGGTGTGAGGGTCAATTTACATATTACTGCTTTATTATCCTATATAATAAAAGAGAAACATGCAAATTAACTGTCTCTCTGCTACACTCAAGTCACACCTACAAGCCATGCCCACAAGCCAATCCTAGTGACTATGCATGTTAACCCGACAAAGATGGCAGCTAATTTGCATATGCAAGTGTCAAGTGCCCCAGGAGGTGACTGTGGCCACAACTGTGGGCTCCCAGGACCTTTGCCAGCCCCAAGAGGCAAGGCCATAGCCCCTCCCATGGGCTCCTGAGACCTTGCCAGCAGAGAGCAGGAGGTTTGGAGGACTTGGCAGAGCAGGAGACCACTGGACATAGAGAAGAGCAAGAGAGAGGGTGGCTTGGAGGGCACTGCTCCCTCTGTCACCCCAGCTTCCTCATCACAGCTGTGGAAACTGATAGCAGGGAGGAGAAAGTCCCACAGAATCAGCCATTGGTCAGTCAGCTCTCAGTGACCTGACAGCCAGGACTCTCATTCACCTGCATCTCAGACCATGACAGTAGAAAGGTGGGACTATGTCTAAAGAACAACTGTTGATACAACGTAGCTCTACAGCCGAATGATGCTGGCACCAGAAGGTGTCTGCAGAGCAGCGTGTGTCTGATCTTGAGAGAAGGCGGCGCCTGTGACAGTATGTATCTGAACACCAGCTACTGAAAAAATGTCACTCTGATGTCACAAAACATGGTGTTATTGACAGAAAATGTCTAAAGACCAATGTGCCTTTGAAGTTGAAAGAAGGCAGTGCAGACAACAACAGAATATGTCTAGAGAACAGTCATCAACAAGTACTATCAATACTGGTAGGAACTGCCTTCTCAGCAAAAATGGAGTACATGAGGATGCAATCCTTGAACATAGTTGTGGTGGATGACTGTTCGATGTGAATTTTGCCTACCACTAAATTTCTCTGATGAAAAACCATCTGATGGGAAATTCATTCCATGTTGTAGCAAAGGGAAAGTCTGTCCAAATGATATACATTTTCCAGACTACCCGGCATATTTACAAAGATTAACGACAAATGAAGATTCTGACAGTAAAAATTTCATGGAAAATATTCGTTCCATAAATAGTTCTTTTGCCTTTCATGAAAAAGGCTGGGGAACAGATATTGCATTAAGACTCAGAGACAACAGTATAATCGACAATAATACTAGACAAAATGTAAGGACATGAGTCACACAAATGCAGTATTATGGATTTCATCTCTCTGCAGAACATGTTTAATCCTATTTTAAATGCAGGAAAATTAACTCAACAGTTTATTGTGGATTCATATTCAAAAATGGAGGCAAATCAGATAAATTTCATCAAAGTAAATCAACCTAAGTTGAAAGTTGAAAAATATAATGGTTTGATGGATTATCTCAAATCTAGATCTGAAAATGACAATGTGCTGATTGGTAAAATGATAATACTTCCATCATCTTCTGAAGGTAGTCCCAGAAATATGCAGCAGCAATATCAGGATACTATGGCAATTATAATGAAGTATGGCAAGCCCGATTTATTCATAACCATTACATGCAACCCCAAATGGGCAGATATTGCAAACAATTTATAATGCCGGCAAAAAGTTGAAAACAAAAAAATTAATTCAAAAAAAAAAAGTTGAAAACAGACCTGACTTGGTAATCAGAGTTGTTAATATTAAGCTGAATGCTCTTTTAAATAACATCTGTAAATTCCATTTATTTGGCAAAGTAATAGCTAAAATTCATGTCACTGAATTTCTGAAATGCGGACTGCCTCATGCTCACATATTATTGATATTAGATAGTGAGTACAAATTACATTCCTCTAATTAATACCCTTTCAATGTACACAAATTTCGTGCACCAGGCTACTAGTAGAGGATGTGTGAAACAAAAACAAAGCCCCATCTCTCAATATGGAACAGAAAGTCAGAGATAAGTCATGCCCCTGGTAGCTATAATGGGGATAGCAAATAACCCCAATGGCAGCCTCAGGGTACAGCTCTGCCATTATCTTCTCCTCTAGGGCCAACCTCATGCCTCAAAAGGCATGTTTCTTTTGCCTTATTTTACCCAACAAGAAAGATAAACTTGTTTGTTTTGTTTTTAATTGGCATGGAATTAACAGATAATAAAATTTACTAATTTTAGATGTATAGTCTTAGATAGGTAGGTAGGTAGATAGATAGATAGATAGATAGATAGATAGATAGATAGATGTATACATATGGCTACCACCACCACTGCAATCATATTGAACACTTCCATCACCCCAAAAAGTTCAAATATAGTATTTCTTTGTAGTCAATCCCTTCCTCTTGTTCCTGGCCCTGGCAACCAGTGATCCACTTTCTGACATTATAGTTTTGCCTTTTCTAATTTTCCATACAAATAGAATCATAAGATAATGTAATATGCAGCATGATGACTATAGTTAATAGTACCATATTGAATACTGGATACCATATTTTCCGGCATATAAGACGACATTTTAACCCAGGAAAATCTTCTCAAAAGTCAGGGGTTGTCTTATACGCCAGGTGTCATCTTATAGGGCAGGTGCTAAAACTTCCGAGCCAGACAGGAAAATCTGCGGTCACTGCATACAGTGGGGGAAGCTCAAAAATGGCCGCATTCCATTCATTTCAATGGAACCGGATGGAGACCGCAAGTGTCTCCAATTGGCTCCTTTTTGTGCTGCATACGGTCTCCGTCCAGACTTTTTAATCCAGGAAAAGCTTCTAAAAAGTTGGGGGTCATCTTATACGCCCAGTCATCTTATACACCAGAAAATATGGCATATACATTTTTTTAACTATGTAAGGAGATGACACGTTAATTTGCCTGTGGTAATCACTTCACTATGTAAAAGGCATTGTTTCTATACATACTAGTATTCTTCCTGTGTCTTCAGTTTATTATTTACAATATATTTCTAATCTATTTATGAAAAAGGCTTACAAAAAATACACATAGGATAGTTTATAAAGAAGATTGTAGAAGAGATCCAAAATCATAGAACAGCTTTTTATTCAGAATCCTATTTCCAGTTGACTACCTGTTTAGAACAAACTCTACCTTCAAACCACTGTTGCTAAGACCATATTAACATAATCAGGACATAGCCTGCCAGATTATAATTGCATTTACAATCCTAGATTCTGTTATAAACTATGGATTGCCATCACGTATGTTCAGTAGGGCTGACTCTCATTCTATCTTTATTTATTTATTTATTCATTCATTCACCATTCATTGAACTTTCACTGTGCCATCAGCATTCTGGGAAGCACATCCACAGCACAAGCCAAGCTCATTCTGCAATTTCCCTGCATCTGGTGGCCTCCTCTGGCTGGGAATAAATTTTTCAAAGATATATAGACATAATGACAAGGTGCTGACATTTCTGTTTTGTCAACATTGATGAGCTCAGAGAAATTTCCCCTGTGTTCTCTGCCTTTTAAAAAATGAGCTTAGTGAGTAGAAGGAATATGAGCAATCAAAACAAAACCAAAAGAGTAAATACTTCATGTAGGAAATTGCTTCAGTTTTTGAGAGGATTGGGGAAAGCAGAGGAAGTAAGTATGTATTGGCTAAAAGGACAGAAAAATATTAGACAAGTTAATAAGAACATATAATGAACCTACTCTCTGTTCCTAGAGAAGGATTATACAAAAAGTCAATTTGCAGTGTCTCCTAGAAAAGAGGGAAAAATCAAGTCATTAAGTGAAGACTTCTACTACCCAAGGTATCATCATTCCTTCAATGACTATTGATAAAAGTATTATTATTGCTTCACCAATGTGAATTGACCCCCAAATGATCACTTTCTTCAGAGCTTTGCTTATTCATCCTGAGAGAGTTTCTACTCAGTGCCCTTATGTGAATGGGGGGTAGACCACATGCTTCAAAGGGGGTAGGCACCCTGGTTAATATACAAGCACAAACTCTAAAATGTTATTCTTTCAAATACTTGATTAAATTTAATGATTTTAACAGGAAATATTTCTATTTAATGTTTAAAACCTGATGCAAATTAACATGAAAGCCCTTTGCCTTGGAAGCAGAGCCCATTTGGATATGCTACGCTAAGGTTGTCAAACACATTCAGAGAAGGAGCTAGAGGAAGTTGGTGAGAGTAAGAGGTGGTGGGTTAGCTGGAGTCTCCAAGGTTATCAAGAATAAAAGACAGAAAATTCTGGCCAAAGTGAATGCTTTTGAAAATGAAAGGGGAAAAAAGCCACAAAAATCATAAAAGTTGATTGTTTACATAAAAGAAAGTAACTCCAACCAAGTAGATTTCATTTTTCTTCCTTATTATTATTTATACTTTCCATTCAAAGCTTCCTAGTCTATACTTGATCTGCAGCACCAAACACATTTAATGTTAAGTGGTTAACTTCAATATAAAATTAGTCACTATGTAATTACCAGAGAGACAAGTTCATAACTGTAAAAGAAATGACAGAACTTTTTAAAACTCCTTCCATGCTAAGGAAATGTTTGTTTCTTCCATGGTATCATTTTTTTCAAACTTCTTTTCAGCCTTGCTAGATTTTGTGGAGATTTTCAAAAACAAAGCAAGGTTTCAAATGGTTATATGAAATTCTATAATTTGCTAGAGGATATATTTCTTATTTATTCCTTCTTATTTTTTTATATTGCTGCCTCCAAATTCGATTTCATCCACACTATGTCACTGCAGATTTTCCCCAGGCAAGGTATGAGTGAAACATTTGTTTAGTAAATATTTATTGAATAACTTGCAGTCAACATAGTATCTCACAAATAGTCAGTGCTCAATAAAAAATATATATATTAAGTTGGCTACATCTGGAAAGTGTGTTTATTCTGAGGGCAACTTGTAGCCCTTTAAAGATACATGAAATGCAGATTCTATCTCCAGCTAGGGTCTAGAAAATAGAAAAGTCCCTGTGAGTAGTATAGAAAACCATCATGAAATTCAGAGCAGGAAGAACACTCCCTTATGGAGGGTTTCACAGAGGTGCTTCTGATAAAGGAGGCATTAGGGCTTGAACAAGAAAGATGTCTAGAATTTAGGTCTCTGAATACTTAGCAAAAGGTCACGGTGTGCTAAGGGAACATGAGGGGACATAAGAAGAGTTGTGAAATGTGTACAGGCATTTCATCCCAGCTATAGGTAAAGAATTATAACATACTAGAGGCCCGGTGCATGAAATTCATGCACGGGTAGAGTCCCTAGGCCTGGCTGGTGATCAGAGATGATCTGTGGAGTGACTAGTGGGGTGATCAGGGACCTCCTTGCTCGCACCCGCCTTGGCTGGCCTGGGGCCTGCAGGCTGGGGGCAGCTCCTGCATTGAGCATCTGCTCCTGGTGGTCAGTGTGCATCATAGAAACCGGTCCTTCTGCCAGTCATTCTGCTGTTCAGTCAATTTGCATATTAGGCTTTTATTATTTAGAATGCTACTGAGAATGAAAAAAAGGAATAACATAAAAGGCAAGAGAGAAAATTATCAATCCAATACTCAATATAAAATGTTTCATTCCTTCAACTAGCATTGAGCACCTACTAGATCTATGAACTGGTTATGCAAAGATCAGTAAAACAAAACTTTTATCCTTAAATTTTTCGTAGTTTAGTGGTGAAGACCAACATATAACTCAATGTTTTCAATATAAGTACTATGTTAAAGTAGACAGAGAAGGAGCATATAATTGGGAGGAAAGTCAAGGAAAGCTTCTTTATAAGATAAAATGAAACTTAACCTTGAAGGTGAAAAAGCAGTTAACAGGCGAGTGAAAAGGTGTGGCCAGGGAGGCCTCAGACACAGTGCAGGGGCTGCAGGGGCTGGCAGTGAAGTAAGGTTTCTTACAATTCTATTTCCACCCATTCCATCCAACATACATGACTAACTACAAGTCCATTTAACGTTTGCTTTATCAGCGCTTACTTTATAAATAAACTAGAGGCCCAGTGCACAAATTCGTGCACCAGTGGGGTCACTTGGCCTGGCCTGTGGGATCGGGCCAAAACTGGCTCTCCAACATCCCCTGAGGGGTCCCAGATTGCAAGAGGGCACAGGCCAGGCTGAGGGACCCCACTGGTGCACAATCAGGGCCAAGGAGGGATGCAGGAGTTTGGCCAGCCAGGGAGGGACTATAGAAAGACTCCAGGGCATGTCTGGTTTATCTCACTCAGTCTTGATTGGCCAGACCCCAGCAGCAAGCTAACCTGCTGGTCAGAGTGTCTGCCCCCCAGTGGTCAGTGCACATCATAGCAACTGGTCAACCAATTGACTGCTTCCTGGTAGTCAGTGCACGTCACAGGGAGTGGTTGAGCAGCCTTAGCATATCATTAGCATATTATACTTTGATTGGTTGAATGGATGATCAGACAATTGGACACTTAGCCTATTAGGCTTTTATTATATAGGACAAGACATTAACATTTCATTCACTCAACAAGTATTTATTGAGCCAAGCTTGTCCACACAGTGTTCTCTGCTTTTTAAATTCCTTCCTAGCTTTTTCCATGTAGTTTCCTCTCCTTGGCAATCTTCTCCATCTCCACCCACCAAATTTTTACCCATCCACCAAGGCCCATCTATTCAAAGCCATAATTTTAGTGAAACCTTTGTTAATATCTCAAAAAAATTATTTCTACTTACCCCATACACTTTCTTTGTTCTACATTGTTATACCTTCATTTTAACTTCTATAATTATGTTGATACCAAAATTAAAAAGAAAAAATATTGTGATTTCTCTTTTTACCCTGTATAAGACTAGAACAATGTTTTACACCACTAACTTTTGCTGAAGTGAATTGACAAGATTATTTCAAGACTAAATCAAATACATATGGGGATCAATATTTATAGATCTATAAATAAATGTAGCATATATTTGTATATACAGATCCTTACATAAAAGTCAACTGACAGACACAGCCATTTCAGTAGAGACATAGAGACAGTATCAGGGCAAGTGCAAGCCAGCTGGACACTGGGTGACCTTGTGCCTGCTGAGGAAAAGTAATTAAATGTGGGCAAGAGAGATCCTATGAAGCCAAGAGACAAAATGTCATTGTATGCTTTCTTCGTGCAAACTTGCTGAGAGGAACACAAGAAGAAATACCCAGATGCTTCAGTCAACTTCTCAGAGATTTCTAAGAAATGCTCAGAGCGGTGGAAGACCATATCTGCTAAGGAGAAAGGAAAATGTGAAGAGATGGCAAAGGTGGACAAGGCACGTTTTAAGGGAGAAATGAAAACTTATATCCCTCCTAAAGGGAAAACAAAAAGGAAATTACAGGATCTTCATGTAACCAAGATGCCTCCTTCAGCCCTTTGTTTGCTGTTTTGTTCTGGGTATCGCCCAAAAATCAAAGGAAAGCATCCCAGCCTATTCATTGGTGACATTTCAAAGAAGCTGGGAGAGATTTGGAATAACCCTGCTGCAGATGACAAGCAACCTTATGAAAAGAAGGTTGCTAAGCTGAAGGAGAAATATGAAAAGGAAACTGATGCATATCAAGCTAAAGGAAAGTCTGATGTGGCCAAAAAGGGAGATGCCAATGTTGAAAAAGCAAGAAAAAGAAGAAAGAGGAGCCCTAACCCGTTGGTGGACTGAACGGTCCCAGGTTTGATTCCAGTTAAGGGCATGTACCTTGGTTGTGGGCACATCTCCAGTATGAAGTGTGCAGGAGGCAGCTAATCGATGTTTCTCTCTCATCGATATTTCTAACTCTCTATCCCTCTCTCTTCCTCTCTGTAAAAAGTCAATAAAATGTATTTTTTTTAAAAAGGAGGAAGATGAAGAGGATGAGGACAAAGATGAAGAAGATCATGAAGATGAAGGTAATGATGATAAATAAGTTGGTTGTAATGCAGTTTTTGTTTTTGTTTTTTTGTCTAAAGCATTTAAACTCCCTCCCCGCAACACATTTCACACCTTTTTTTTCCAGGGAGGAAGGGAAAGGGAGGAGAGATAGAAACATCAATAATGAGAGAGCATCATTGATTGGCTACCTCCTGCATAACTCTTACTGGGTCGAACCCACATTCTGGGCATATGCCCTAGATCAGAATTGAACCCAGGAACCTACAGGCTGATACTCTGTCCACCAGATAGAGCAACTCACTCCTTTAAAAACTTGATAGAGCAAACCAAGATAGAGCAACTCACTCCTTTAAAAAAAAAAAACTTGAAATGTGAAAAAAAATGTCTACTGACATATGTAAAAACAATATGCACCTTCAGCAAAATTTTCTATAGTATTTTTATTACTTTTCTCCATAGTTATTGGTTTGTACAATGAACTAGTGATACTAGAGAATGAAACCTTGGAAACCATGCTAGAAGGGTGTTAATACTAAATAATTTCAAATACATGACATTATAAAAAAGATTAAACTATAGGGGAATAAAGAATATTGCCCTGGCTGGTTTGGCTCAGTGGATAGAGTATCAGCCTGTGGACTGAAGGGTTCCAGGTTTGATTGCGGTCAAGGGCACATGCCTGGGTTGTGGGCTCTGTCCCCAGTGTGAGAGTGCAGGAGGCAGCCGATCAATGATTCTCTCATCATTGATGTTTCTATCTCTCCCTCTCTCTTCCTCTCTGAAATCAACAAAAATATACTTTAAAAAAAAAAAAGAATGTTGACCAGTTTCAGGGTTTGTGGATGGGGCATGAAGTTTGACTGCAAAAGGGATATGGGACCACTTTGGAGATGATGAATGTGTTCTAAACTTTAACTATAGTGGCAATTGCACAACCTGGTGTATTTACCAAAACTCACTGACTTTATTTTCAAATGTGTGCTTAATAGTATGTAACATATACTTCAATACAGTTATTTTAAAACATATATTATTCTAAATATATATTCCCAAGTTTAAGCGTGGTCCCCTGAACACCGATGTTTTTGTATGTTTATATAGCATTTGATAAGTTGATGAAGAAATTATAATTCTTATGAGGAAAGATGTTATCAACTAACTTTTATATTATATAGAAAAAGAATCCATAGGCTCATAAATAAAATACTAAATATTTGATGGAAGTTGAAAATTTTATATAACATTTATTCATTTTTACTGAAAACCCATATTCTTGAGACATGACAAAACTTCAGCATGATTTAAAGGGAGAAAATAGAAAGATACAACAATCACCACAGCATCCATATATTGGGAATTAGGTACAAGATTAAAAAAAGAGTCGTGCTGGAAATATTAGTACATCAAAAAACTTTTATTTCCTCAAATAAAATGGGAAGAGTGGAAACCGGGGGGGTGGGGGGGAGGCTGGTGGCCAAGACACTAGAAAATTGATCACTGGAATTTAAATTACCCTAAAATTAACTTTAACTCTGCATTCCCAAATTAATGATGAAAGAACATACATTTGAGGCTACATATGGACAGAACAGCTAAACAGTAGGACAATTATAAAACTGGCACACAGGAAATGACTTTGGGATATTAGAAATGGAAATAGACAAGGGGAAGAAGCTCTGGGGCTCCAAGAAACAAAGGTCAGACATTATGCAGTAATATTCTAATATTAGTCTGCTGGTAATTTTCTATTTTCAAACCTCATTACCAAAGAACTCCACAGTCCATCCACTTTCTGTTGTCTAGAATTTCATTACAGTGAATGTTCTATTCCCGGTCAATGGATCTTGGTAAGCAAAATCCTCTCTAGTTTAACCAAGTTACTGTGAATTATGAAGTAAAAAATAAAATCTTCAAAATCAGCTACTTGCTTTTAAGGAAATATTAAATATGCACCTCACCCTTGCTTAGTCACAAAATCTTGTGTGTGTGCTTTGTGTGTGTTGGAAGATTGGGTGGATTTTCCTCAGTTAGTCATGAGATGAAGAAGTCTAGAGTTTGAAGTCAATTATTTATTAGCACTGCTGCTAAAGGGCCCCCTCTCTTGTCCCTCCTTGCCCATTCCCCCATTTCATTCTGTAACCTCTCAAAATATCTAATACCAAAATGCAACTTTGTAAAGACCCAGCTCTTTGCTTCTGTTGAAGTTTAATGGCTTTAAAGTTTAATGTCATGTTAACTTTGTTAACCCACTTCCACTAGGTCTAAGAGAGAATCAAAGATAAAGGAGAGAAAGGCTTGCTATGGGAGAACTTGGACTTGGAACCATAGCTCTGGTTCAGGTTCCACTGACTCTTGGACAATTCATAGAAACACACACCCCATGTGTTTTCAGCACCCTGGGCATGTATTAAGTTTTATTCACTGTAGTGATTACCTCTTTATTTTTCCTCCCCCCATCTCAAGACTGTAAATTCTTCTAAGGCAATGATTATCTTTGTTATCATTGAATCATTCCTACTCAGGAGACTGTCTGAAATAAATGACAGTAAACATGTAATTTCATCTCTTTGAGTTTCATTTTCCCATTTATAAATTTTTTGGGGAAAAAGGACTTTTTGGGGTGCTTTTGTGAGGTTTGAGTGTATATACAGACACAATGAAAAATTCATCATAAGATAGAAAGTTACATGGCATCTCTTTATTACTTCATTTATCCAACTTTTAAAATAACTTACTCTATAGCAGATCAGTTAATGTTATAACAAATACCAATGTACTAAATCTATGTACAAGAAAATAATGTCAAGTTTTTTTTGGTCAATCTATGTATTCAGATTAGTTAAGCAGATAAGTCCAGAAAAATATTATAGAATTTGGTTGATCCTTTAAATTAGTAGTAACAAAAATGGCCTGGCTGCTAGAGTTAAAAAAAAGGGCAATTTATGTGTAGCTCCACTCTTCCAAAACCTAAAGGAAACTACCAGGGGTTTTTCCTAAAGACACATAGTGAAGTGTCAATATTCTTGCAAAGTGTTACATGTAAATACAGTCATCAATTTATTCATCTATTCTTCCTTACAGGTCATCCATTCAAACAACATTAAATATTCATTCAATAAATAATGCATTCTACAAATATATTTTGAGCATCTAGTAGATGCAATTTGCCAGCAAAGACAATGACAAGTAAAACATACTCTGCGCCTTAAAAGCACTCAAAAGTACTGGGGGGAGGCGGGATACATTTGTGAATTTGTGTGCACAGAAGCCATGCTATTCATTTCAGTATTTAGTCTATCACTATAGATAACTTTGGATATTTATTATAATGCCTTATTTACCAATAAAGTATTTTACTCTAACAAGATCATTAAAAAAAATTCTTAATATGGACCTTCAATATCACTTGGAAAGTTACTCCTGGCTCAAAATACCTTCTATGTCAGTCTACCTTAGGGAGGTATTTCCAAGGAAATGCTATCTTTGGAACTAGTTGTTTGTATTAAAGCATTGCAGCGAAAGGTTATTGCCCAAGGTCAATCCCTGACTTCCAACCTACAGATTTCTGAGTTCCTGCCTTAACCCAGCTCTCTTGCTTAAAACAAATGACAACGATAGAATAAATAATAACAGATTAAAAAAATGAGATAAAATTGGGTTCAGAATAAGTTTCATGTATCAGTGGATCAATTATAAAATAAAAATAGTGGACCTTAAATTTCAACTTCATGAATTCCCGGACAGAAGGTAAGTGGTAGAAAAGGGGAACTGAGTTTTGCAGTGGTTCTCAACCTTCTTAATGGCGAAACCTTTTAATACTGGTCCTCATGTTGTGGTGACCCCCAACCATAAAATTATTTTAGTTGCTACTTCATAACTGTAATGTTGCTGCTGTTATGAATTGTAATGTAAATATCTGATATGCAGGATGTATTTAGGCGACCCCTGTGAAAGGGTCGTTCGACCCCCAAAGGAGTCGCGACCCACAGGTTGAAAACGGCTGTTTTAGAGGAAATGAGGATTGAAATATGTCAATTTAAGAGAGGGGACAAGACCCAAACTACTTTAAACCATGGCTCACGTGAGACTTTCCTGCTCATGAGAAGAGGCTGACCATTTGACAACCTGGAGCAGTTACCTTACTGGAAACTCTGCACTTCAGGATAAAGGGTGACACAGGCAGCCTCACAACCAGCAGCTAAGTCAAGCCAGTTCCCAGCTCTGTGACTGGATTCCCAATGTTTACAGTATCATGATGGAAAACAAGTAAAGTATCATTATAAAACTGTTTATGGACTGGAGGATGATTGAAAGCAACCAAAAACTTGTCTAAAATAGAAGGGACAGAGGAAAAATTTTAAATCCACTCTCACACTAGTACAAAAATAAATTTCAGAAGGCCCAAAAGACCTAAATGAAAAGGAAAAACTAAAACTTCAAAAACAAAATGGAGAATACCTCAGTAAATTCATGGTAGTTTTGCGCAACAATAAATAAGTGAAACTGGTTGAGGTCAGAATATAGTTTAAAAGTTGTACCAAGAGTTCTTGAAAATATATTGGGTAATAAGAGCTGTCAAGATGTTTCCAACATTTTTGGCTGGAGCAACAGAAAAATAATGTGCAAAACACTGGGTTTGAGAAGGTGAGAGAGGGAGCAGGCTAGAGAAAAAATATTAGAAGTTATCTTGGGGAAAATTAGCATTAAAATTCCCATTAGACTTTCAAGTACAGGTGTTGAATAGAAAGTTGAATACATGAGTCTAAGCTTTGGGGATAAATCATATCTGGAAATAAAAATTTGAATTTTAGAAGCCTATGAATATTACTTAAAGCCATGGAAGTAGATGAAATTGCCTAGGGAGTAAGAGTGGGTAAGGAAGATATGCTGAAGAAATAAACCGTAAAGAATCTCATCAATTAGAGACTGGGAAAAATAGAAAGAACCAGCACAGGAGACTTAGAATGAGTGGTTAGGAAGACCCAAGGAACCCAACTAGATCTTGTTCTAGAAATGAACTGAATAATATCAGAGGAAGGGGAAGGGGAGGGGCTTGACTATATCAGAAATTTCTGAGAAGT
>PVJC01033298.1:0-19434 GCA_004026665.1 Murina feae | reverse complement strand
CCCGCTGACCTAGTCACCACTCACTGCCCCCCTCTGCCGGCCTGGTCACCCCACACAGCCTGCTGCTTGGTCGTTTGGTCATCCCCCACTAACCCCCCTGCCGGCCTGGTTGCCCCATACAGCCTGGTGTTCAGTCATTTGGTTGTCTCTCACTAACCTCCCTGCTGGCCTTGTCGCCCCACTCAGCCTCTTTAGTTGTCTGTTCAGTTGTTTCAGATGTGACAGCCCCTGGCTCTTTATATATAGAGATATTTTTATTGATTTCAAAGAGAGAGAGAGGGAGAGAGAGAGACGGAAACATCAATGATGAGAGAGAATCCATTGACTGGCTGCCTCCTGCATAGCCCCCACCAGGGATCGAGGCCACAACCTAGGCATATGCCCTTCACTGGAATTGAACCTGCGATCCTTCAGTCCATAGGCCAATGCTCTATCCAAAACCAGCCAGGGCTAGCATAAGGTATTCTAATGTATAATGTATCACATAGTGTCTACAAACAGGCTGAAGTGATTAAAGCATCCCAGAAAAAAAGAGTGATCCATACAAGACAGACTTGGCACCACATGATTTAAGATTTTAACATCCTACTGAACATCACATATGGTGGGTGCTTGCAGAAGAGGGGCCTGATTTTGGAGCCAAATTACACACACAGATACTGAAACAAACTCAAGCACACACACCCCAATGCCAACACCTACACACGCTGACCCTGACATACACCTGCACCCTGGAAAGAGATGTGGTCCTGGCACACAAATCCAGGGATACATTTTTTTTAAGTTTCTCTCCTGAAATAAGTAAGTAATGGCCAAAAGCCCAGGGCTTCCTAAAAATGTTTGGTGGCCCATGAAGGCAATTATGACTGAATTTATAGTATGTCATCATCCTTTTGCCCAATTCCAAACAGGTTTTATGTGCAGCCCATAAGAAAATGCATGCACCCCAAGTTCCTGGAAAGGTTGAGTTTTTGAAAGAGTAATAGTGTCCATGGGAGGCACTCACTGGAATTTCAGGTGAAGAAGAGACAAGGCAACATGGGGTGTTTATCCCAGAGTTCCAAGAGCTCTCTGTAGACACACGTTTATTCCTGTAAACAGACGATGGTCTTTCTTTTTATGGACTCTGGCTCATTTTCAGCACAGGTCAAGTTCAAATGCTTTGTGCTGCCTGGAAAATGACTGGGCCCTGAGGAAGTCCAGGTGGTTCTGATTAGGTCTAGAAGCACATGACTTGTCCAATATAGAACCCAATTGATTCCAAAGGTCTGTGCTCCTGTCCTCTCTGTCCAAGTTTTATTCCTGACGGAATGCAACTCCCCAGTTCAAAGGCAAAATCATTGACTTCTTCTTCCCACCTACCCTACTCACAAACAAGCCGTAAGAAAGAAGAAAGGCTGGCTCAGAATGGAGGCCCTGGAGAGTTGTTTGGACATCACTCGCCCTTTGTAAATCAACATTTTAGTGAGCTGAGTGCACATGAATCAGAAACACAAGGGTCACATTTCCTCCGAAATACTTGGAATGGAGATGCAAAATGCAGTCCACGTTTAGCCTAATCCAAAATCAGGAGGCAGGCCAGGCCCTCGTCAAGTCTCCCTTGTCCTGATATTTGGCCCAGCAACCAGGAACCCCAGCTGGTCAAGACAGAGCTGCAGCTCACAGCCCTGAATTCCTGCGGCGGGCTCCTGACAGCCCAGCCGCCCGAGGGCCCGCCTGCAAAGGGGAACCCGCGCTGGGCCCCCTAATCGATACCAACCGTGCCAGAGGCGCTGTGATGGGCCTCCTCTGGCAGGCGGAATATGAGGCAAGCGATAATGAGAACAATGAGAGGGTCTGACATGGAAATTTCAGTAGGAAACAAGCAATTACATGAGAACAAACATGCCCAACGCCATTCACAATCATCTGAACACAGAACAGTGATTGTGAAGACGAGAGCAACCAAAGCCGACCCAGAGTGAGTAGTCTGCTCAAAGGAGTCCCTCCTGGGGCAGAGCTGTGACCCTGCCTGGGCACAAATGTGACCTTGTGTGTACGCGTGTTTGTGCCTTATGAAACACATGAATCTCATTTGACTTGATTAAAAGCTGGATCCCTTTTCCCTGCAGTTGAAACCACTTCTCCTGAACAAACACATTTCGGTCCACTAGGCGGGAAGGAAACAGTGAGTCAGAAGAGGGGAGAGGATTTTCTCGGGGCCTGCTGCAGGTTTGGTGAGGCTTGCTGGGAAACGTCCAGACCCAGTCTGGAGAGAACAGTCCCCAGCGGGCTGTTGTGCTCTCCAGCTCAGCATGAGAGGTTGCATGGAAGTAAGGAGGGTCTCGGATGCGGTGTTTACTAGGAACCACAATGAGCAAGACACACCAACTGTCCTTTCCCATCGCCAAGATGCATGGCATGGTCAAGCCAGTTCCAAGGGTTTTAAAGGTGACTCTTGCCAGTTCGTGGATAAAAATTAACGCCAGCCTGGGTTCTGGTGCACATCTAAGCAGTGCCTCCCTCAACTCCACCCTGGGATGCCTGCATCACCAGTCCAGTCTCCATGTCACAGGAGCTGACAGTCCTGACACTGCAGTGAGGAGGCAACTGGAGAGAACTGTGAGAGGATGCAGAGCTTACACGAGCCAGTTGGCAAGTCGGGGGCAGAGCTGGGGAGGATTCATGCTGACATTAATTGCAGTTTACAGGCTGGTGCTCAATTTTCCTCTAGCCAACCACAAGCTGCCTCCTCACCCTTCTACCCTTCCTTTACTTCCTCTGTCTCCCTCTCCTCTGCAGGGGCCCATGGGCCTTGCCCAGGCCCGGCCCAGGTCAGGACCGGCTTTGCCATGCTGGAGGGATATACTGCTGCTGGAAGTCACTGCCTCACTGGCCAAGGCCAGCAGCCAAATTTAGGTTCCAGGTGGCCTGAGCTGCCAGCCTTGGGAGGCAGAGTTGACCCCAGAGGAATCCAGTTAATTCTGCAGAACCCATCCTGGCTGTCCCAAGACCACATTATGAAATAGGCACTTGGGTTTCGGCCTGTTACGCCTTTATTCCTTCAGATTATGGGCTTCATCTTCTAGGCAAAGAGTCAAAATTGCCATGATCTGCATGAACTCTCCAGAGAACTAGGCAGCGAAAGTGGAAACTGAGGCTTTTAAACCACCTCCCACCACCAATCCCTCCGCAGGTCCAAACAGTGACAGATGATTATGGTGAAAATTAGTAAACAGTGCCACAGACATGGGATCATGTCCCACACATTTCAGCAGGGAATCCTCCTTTTTTTTAAAGGAACTCTAATGTGAAGTTCTGAGTTTCAACTGTTTTTTCTTCAAGTCTTAACACCTGTGAGATCTCAGCGAAGCACTGGCCCAGAACCCCACCTGGCTAACCAAGAGGCCTCCTGCATGCACGCAGTTCCGAGCTCAGGACACAGCACGCCAGGGAAGGAAAGTAAGAACCAGTAGGAACCTTTCCTAGGAGCTCACGGATGCCCACAGCAGAGCCAAGCTGAGCCCCACAGATGGAACCATGAGAATTCCAAATCCTTCACCCCGGCTCCCACCCACGAATTCTGGTATCCAGGTGATGGGAAAGGTCATGCTAATTAAAACCACGCGGTGGGCTTTCAACCGTGGAAAATGGCTGGATCCTTTCTCCTTCCTCCCGCCTCCTCTTTCTCTCCTCTTAAGCACACACATGCAACTTTCCCTCCCTTCATTTAAGCAAACAACTCCCTCCATGATTAAGTACAGCCCCTGCTTATCTAAATAGTCCACAGATGTATGAAGACACAGGAGCTTTCTGCTCCTAGTTGGAGCCGGTTCTGGTACCCATCTTCTCCAAGCCTACAAAAGGCAGCCTTCCCCACCTTCGCTGACAGAAATTCCTGACGCCTGTTCCCCCCGGTAAATCAGCCTTGCTTGGCAGGCTG
This sequence comes from Murina feae, assembly GCA_004026665.1. Lineage (NCBI taxonomy): Eukaryota > Metazoa > Chordata > Mammalia > Chiroptera > Vespertilionidae > Murina > Murina feae. Next base: position 15,512 of record PVJC01033298.1, on the reverse strand, counting down.
TCCTCAATTTATCAAAGAGGTGGGATTTCCCCTCCAAATACTTCAGTTCCCCACCCCCCTTGTCTTGGCCTCTCCCATAACCTGAGTTTGAAACTGCCCAGATGTGAACAAATGGAACATGAAAAATCCCAATTCTCTTGTCAAAGTCTGATATTACTTTAACGGTCGAGGTAAAAACCACCAGTTGGTTAACACCAAAGACCCCTGGTGGTCCCGGACAGGGGGCTGGGAGAGTTTGGTAACGGGCACAGACCTAATTCTAAATGGAAGGAATCTGTGAGTTTCCCACATAAATGGAAGAAAAAGAACCAACCCTCCTGGCCATGGACAAAAGTGAAAGCTAATGGGTGGGTTGAGAAGCTGAACCCCAGCTTTGGGTTTCTCACCAGGACTCTTCTGTAATGGGCAGTTAGAGAGATATGAGCAGAGCAACGACCAATGCAGAAGCTCACCAGGGCCGAAAGCCCCAGGTGCCAAGCAAAGGGCAAAACTGGAAAAATAAGGATGATGCTCCCAGGGTAACATTTCCTTCCCTGGCATAATGCTGGTTATGCCATTTCAATTTCCTTACCTTTCATGGCGCTGGTCATGCAGTTTGGACTTCCTGACCTCCTCCCTAAAGGTAATATCTAGGCCTCAGTTGTATTGCAGCTCCAGGCCCAGAAAAGCAACAAAACCAGACAAGTGATGCAGGGGCTGCCTCATGTCCAGCTGCACTGACTAATAATCCCATGGCCTGGCTCTAACCAATCAGTGAGACCACGACCCTGAAAGGATGCACCTGGAGAGCTGATGAATATTCTATTGAGAACATCCCCTGAAACCTCCCCTAAGAGTCCCACCTGCAAGAGAGAGAAATAAATACCCTCAAAGCACAGGATCCAGCGCATGCTCTCCTTGCCGAGGAGCACACTGGGCCATTTCCTTTCCACATTTTTTCCGTCTAAGGGTCCCAAAGAGATTTGTAACTAGGAGAGCAATGGGCAATGGCAGCTCGTCCCAGGCTAACCTGCTGACCCTGTTCCCAAGGCCCTCTTTTCTCTGCCTTCCTAGTGAGCCAAAGCAGCCCAGCCTAGGCTCTCCTGTTGCGTCTTCTATGCTAAGCCCGTCCTTATGTTACTCTCCTAAGTTTGTTGGCCAATAAGCTCTTGCTTGCTTTGCTGCACTTTGTCTCTCGATTGAAATATTTCCTTCAAGAAGACAAGACCAAGGGCTTATCTCTCCAGTAACTCTTCCACAGTTTGGTTTTCTTTCCAACCCAAAACATGGTGAATATTCTGACTCCCTAGGAGGTGGGCCCTATGTGGGCACTCCGGAAATGGGTTTATTACAGCAGGGAGCAAGACACTACTGAGCCGTGGCAGCCCTACTTGCTTGCCCCTTAGAGACTGCTGCTCAAAGTGTGCTCTTCACATGAACCTGGTGGGGTCAGCCTCTCTCCACAGCAGGAGCCCATCTGAAACGCAGAACTCCAGCCTGGCTGGCATGGCTCAGTGGTTGAGCATCAACCTCTCTGAAATCAATAAAAAATATATTTTTTTTTTAAAGAAAGAAATGCAGAACTCCAGCCCCACCTCAGACCGACGGAGGGGAGTCTGCATTATAACCAGGTCTCCAGAGGACTCACATGCATATTAAAGTTTGCGAAGCACTCAGAGAGCCAGACATACCCAGCAATAAAGGATTTAGGCTCAATCTCTCCCTCGTGCGTCTGATTTCTATTAACTAATACTTGGTAAGAGTAGCTCAGAAAACTTCAGAACGGGCTGCAGTAATATGAAGTGTGTGGCTAGAAAAAAGGGAAATGCCTCCCCCCCCCCCAAATCTTTCATCCCCAGTCACTTATGTCCTACTGGCATGTTTTACAAAGTAAGACCCAGTGGGCCTCAGGCACATGGATAACCTAGGGCGCTAGTTCTAAGTGCAGAGTCCAGGGCCCCAAGGCAAACCTCGAACCCAAACATCTGGAGGATGGGAGCCAGAAATTGAATGTTAGCAAATTCCCCTCGACGATACATACTAACATTTAAGAATGATTCTCCCTACGTCCTTTGATTACGATTGGATGATGGGTATGGACTTCCCTTCCTCAGGAACGAACATGAAATGTTGGCACCTCTGGATTCATGGTGGGGAGATGGCATTAGAAGTGAGACCAGCCTAAGTTGGAAATATAGTGAGTGGCCCTTCACCTTTCTGCCCCTAAGTAGGAGAGCACCGGTGTAATTCCTTGGAGAGATGTAGGTGCTATAGAGATTGAAGGCAAGGCTGCTGTTTGGGTGAGGCCAGCATCTTAGACACAGGTTCCAGCACCCCTTGGACACCCCAAAGTCCTGGGCAACTTCACTCTTTTGCTGATTTATTTTACAAAAATGCAAACAGCAATGGGAAACCATGGGCCATCCACACAGCCAGCCTAAAAGACATTTTCCTTCTTATTAACCACAGGGGGGCTGAAAAGGAAATGCCAGTATTTGCCTTAGGTGGGCTCGGGTATCACTAGTTCACCAGATAAAATCTAGATGATAAAATCTTTCCATACTGGAGCGTAACTTTAGTGGAATTTTTACAAGTCCCCATACCATGCCCAGAAAATGGTGCCTCTGTGTTTAGGTGTGGTTTTGTGTGATGGAGTGTTTGCTCACAGCAGGTAAAATGGCCAGCTGTCTGAGGTTTGGAAGTGCCTTGTTAATCAGGGGATGACATCAACTGAAGCTGTCACTGTAATTGCTTACAGAATAAGAAGCCTTACGCAAGAAGCATATAACCTAATGTGAAACAGCCAGGGCCACAGGGCTAAGTCAAGTGTTGTTCCCACAAGACTAGGACTTGGGAGCCCTGGATTCTAAGTCTAGCAACGCCCGAACTCTTGGGGAATCCTAGCCATGTCACATCTTAGCTTCTCCATCTGTAAATTAAAATGGTCCCTCTAAGGCAGTGGTTCTCAACCTTCTGGCCTTTTAAATACAGTTCCTCATGTTGTGACCCAACCATAAAACTATTTTCGTTGCTACTTCATAACTATAATGTTGCTACTGTTATGAATTGTAGTGTAAATATCTGATATGCAGGATGGTCTTAGGCAACCCCTGTGAAAGGGTCGTTCGATCACCAAAGGGGTCGCGACCCACAGGTTGAGAACCGCTGCTCTAAGGTCTCAGTGTCTGAGGGGCAAGAGCATCTGAAATCAGAAAAAGAAATTCAGGCAGGGTTGAAAAATACATTCTTGTAGAGCAAGTATTTGACTTTCTTTCTGATCTGAAACACACACAACTAGGAGAAACACTCCTGGAAGTTATTCATGGGAGCAGATGGTAAACGGGGACGGGGGTGAGGGGGTGAGGGCGGCCGGCGGTGCCCTGGGGAGCTTCTCCAGCCCACCCCCGCCCAGCTTACTCCTTGCAAGTCATTACACTGAGGCCAGAAAACATCACTGAAAAAATCAGGAGTGGTGGTAAGTGTGCAGTGGAAGAGGGTGAGTGGTGTACTATGGGGGGACAAAGTCACAACTCACATGATCACTGATAATTGAGTGATTTTAGTCAAGTGAATATTGATACATGGCAGGAAAAGCATGAAAATAAAATGAACACATACGGGAATTACTATTAACATAAGTGATAACATCAAAACATCTGGTAAAAATGCAGTTTAAAAACACACAACACAAATGAAATGGAATGTAAAACGTTTTCACAGTATTCAAAGCTTTTGTAAAAGATTCAGACTCTAAAAGAGGAGTGCTGCAGGAGGGAACTAGAGGAAACAAATTCTGTGTGTGTCCTATGTATCTGCAGGTGACAGGTCGGGACGGCCAGTACATTGTTCCTGGCAGTTACCGAAGGTGTGCCCCTAAACACTTCGTCTGAGCCCACCACACCCGTGCAGTTACAATAGGGCAACTAGTTACCTGGGGTCTGAGGAGAAACATGGCCTCTAGGTTTGGGAAAAGGTATTTCGGTAACTTACAGCTGCAAATGAAAACCGGAGCACTGGAGCCAAGTGTCCTACCAGATACTATTCTAAAAGCAACATGTTCCTGGAATTCTCACCTCCCCTTCCTATCTTCTGAGATAATTACTAATATTTTTTCAAAGATTGAGCTGAGTTCTGCCAATGACCTCACAGGATTCTACCCAGAATGATTACCTGAAACCTTGACAAACAGGACCTTTGCATTAGCAATAATTACCAAATCACACACTCTTTTGGGAAGCGATGACCAAGCCAATGAGTCTGCACATTGGTTTTGTTATGACCTCTGCTGAGCAAATCCAAGGTTTGGGGTAACAATGCAGATTTGGGCCCACAGCCTCCCTGTGCATCCTGAAATCGCTGTTTACACAGAGCTGCTGCGTGTCTCAATCCACAGTAAACCTCAAAGTCCCAGGACACTGCGGTTGGCGTAAATCCAGCTGCAATTCATATTTACAATTTACCTTGAACTTTTTCTAAAAATGTCGCCTTCTACCTGAGAATTCCCATCTAGAGGGTTGCACAGCACGGCCGCCTGTACTCTTCCATAATCTCTCTGCTGTAACTGCCACTACCTCACACAGCCCCCTCCCCCAAGGCCGCTGCCTCGGAATGAGGGTCCTGTTGCATAATGCTCTGTCCAAATAAGCAGCTCCATCAGATACACACGTTCAAGGAACTCTTGAGCTAACCAACCAAATCTAACACCCAGATCCATGCACTCAGGAAATTGCTCTGAATTTTAGTTGACAATAGGGAAGTAGAATATTTCTAATTAACTAATATATATACACGTTTTTTAAAACTATCCCAAATTACAGGCAAATCATTTAACACCACCCCCACCCCCACCCAGTACTTGACAATTGAAGTTTGGAGACAACCAAACAAGGTATTAAAATGATGGGATCCCTAATTGTGAGAGGTTAATTACATCAGGACAACCCTCAGGTAGGTGATGAAGTTGGCAGGCAGATTTTTCAGTCTGGAATCTTCGGACGTTAACAGCATGGTCCACTGTTTGTGTGTGGGGCCGGGACGGCGCGCGGGCAACACTTGCCAGCCTCTCTGCAGCACCCACGTTGGGTGTGACCACTCATTCAGAGGGACAATCGCTAAAGCCCCCGAGGTGTTACAGAGAATTAAGAATCGGGCTTGGGGAAGAAATTGGCATTGATTGTTTAGAATTGCTTCCTCTACACGGAACAAGAGGAACGAAGTTGCTTAAGTGAACAGGTTTATGTACATCGCTTATTAAACAGAAGGCTCTCAGAAATACGTAGGGAAGTCAGAAAAAACTGCACAGGTGTGCTGCCTTTGAAACTCTCCTTGAGTGGGGAGACATGTGGCACTTAACTTTTCCTCTGCAGAAATAAAGATAAAAATGTGTTAACGCAGGAGCGCAGGCAGCCTGGCTGTTCTGAATGTCTTGACCTGTTGAAAGGAATCCATGTCCTCACAGGAAAGAAAGGAATGGGAAGCACTGTGGGTTTTGAAGAGCGTTGTGTTGGGGCCAGAGCATTCCAGGACTCCTCAGGAGGGAGGACCCACGGCTATGCACCAACTACACCCACCTCCCACCCAAAATGCTAAGCAATAGCACTGCTCCGCCCGAAAGTAGCCTCAGATGCACAAGAGACCCTGGTTTTAGCATACCTTTCAAATGCTCAGTGTAGACTTTTTTAAAAAAATCCTTGAAAAGTAGGTTTTTTTAGTTGTTCTGGTTTAAGAAAATGTGAAATGACCAGATGACATTAAAATACTCATCTCTTCACCCAAACAGTCACCGGGACTAACAATTGGCTGGACTGTTATAAATTTTTCTTTTCTTAACTATGCTTTTTAAAAACCACTAACCAAGGCCTCTGGGGTCTGAAAATCGCCATCTCTCTCAGCCACGGGTCTGGTGCTACGGTGTTTCCCTTCCTCACACAAAGGCCGGCACGCGCTGCCCTCCCCATGTGTGGGGGTTCGATCCTGACTGAGGTGGATGTCAGCTGTCACTCGCATGGCATCTGAGACTGGTTGATTCATAGCGAAAGGCAGTCCCCGGGGAAGCACGGCCTCCCTTTGTTTTCACTGTTACATTCTGTGCTGTGCTTCTCCTCCCTCTCCTCCTGCCCCCTGGAACTGATCTGAAGTTGTAAGTGTGGTGGGTGTCCGTATCTGCCTAAAGCAGACAGCAAGAGAAATTCCCCTGGAACCGAAAGCAATATGTCTTCCCAATAGTTAGAATTTCCTAGTTCCAAAGCAATCGATTAGCTGATAGATCCACAAGCGATTTGTAATGACACAGAGAAAGTTGTGGGGCTTAGAGCTTGCTGCTGTCTCTTACGTTTTGCCTAATCCCTTTTGTGGTGTGGGAAATTTTTATTTTTTAGTGAGTGTATCTCTGGCGGACTGTGTCTCTAGTTGAATGATTTTGCACTTCCTTAAACTCAGTGACATGTGGCTCCAGATTGGAGATCAGACAAGACTTCCTAATCTAACAGGGTTTCCCTACCTGGGTGTGCGGCTTTAAATACTGGCTATACTGGGGCTGGAGGGGGGGTGTGGAGGGAAGAGTAGGGATGCTGCAAAAGGAAAGCCAACGGGATTACAACGTTCTCTACCCACAGAAGCAGTGAGCTTCAGCACTGTCTGCTCAGCCCCACCCCTCACCCCAATCCAGGGCTCCCGCCCCAACCCGCCCTGCCCCTGAGCTTCACTTAAAGACCGACTGGAAAGTGGGACACTCGTGATTTTTCATTTTCTTCATGAAGTTTTTGAATTCCTTGTTTTTCTTGTCCCACTTGTGGATGGCCGTCAGCAGGTACTGGCTCTTCACCTTGCGGCCCATGATGAGGAAGTGGTGGCTCAGGTTGTCCAGCTGGTGGCAGGGGCAGTCGGCCCCGTTCTTCAGGTACAGGACAAGCTTCTTCAGCTCCTTCTTCTTCATGGGTCCCAACTTCAGGGGCTTCTTCTTCTTGGGGATGATTTTCTTGTCACCATTTTCTTTCTTTACTTCTTTTATTTTCATCCTCAGTGCTAGAGTGGGTGAGGGCAGGGAGGGGGGAGGAGAGAAGGGGAGAGAGAATTTTAGAACACAGCTTTTCACGTACAACAATAACCCAGACCTATGGCTGAAGAGGAGGGTGGAATGAAAGGCAAACAGCAGGCAAAGGGAGACAGTTTTATAAATAAATACCAACGGCTCAATTAACTGATTCTGTCCCCCTAGTTTTGTGGTGCCTACCAGTTGCTACAAGGTGTTATGAATCTCAAATACATTTTCAAAACCAAAACACATTTCTCTTTTTTAAAACTCGATGGCTCAGAATATCACATGCTTTGAGAGAGAGCAGGGATCATATAATCCAATATAATCCATATAATCTAATGCTTTGGACTCTGGAGTGAAAGAGAAACCCTGAGGGTTGTGTTGTTGTTTTTATGCGATTGGTTTAGTTTTTTTTTAACATCCAAGGGTCATAAATGGCTCAAAAGTTGTGTCCTCTGAATAAGACAGAATCTATGTGTGCACACCCAACAAGGGAAAGTGCTTCAAACTGTCATGCTCAAGTGCATTAAATTTCAATGTCCAACTTCAGCATTGGAAAGATCAGGGGCCCCACCAGCATGCCTTTTAAGAACTTCTGACAGCAGGTGCCGCTAAGGATTTGTCAACCACTAATCAGCCTAGAGTAGCTGCCACGAATGGTCTATCCATTGAGTAGACCCACACAACCAAACTCCTGATAGATTAGAGCAAGTCCTGGTGGAGTCCTGATAGATAAACCAAAGTAATGAACTCTCAAGTCTCATCTGCTACATGGGCTGCTTCTGTTCTCAGCACATCCCCCTGCAGAAAGCGAAAATTCATCAACTTGACCTTCTCTCTTCTTTGTCATTATAGACCCTGAATTAACATTATGTTAATGCTAAAGGGTAGACCAGATACTTTAATGATGGCTGCACAGGGTCTCTGGGTGAAGATAAATCAGTGTGACCACTCTCTAAGTGGTCAGTGCATTAGCACAGCATGGCTGTTACAGTTCACTCCCCTCGGAGGCCAGCCAGCCCCGGTATTAACAAAGGAGTTGGAAATCATTTTCTAGATGCTAGTCACCAGACAATTTGTACATCCTCTGAATTCCTCTAAGTTCAAAATTACTCAGCCCCCCTCTTTTTAATAACACAAAGCTCCCACCCACAAGCCATGAGGAATGACTTGAATCGGAACTAAATAACAATAGCTAACCATTATGAAAGCATATGGCATGCCTACGAGTGTGCTGAGCATTTCCATGTATTTCCTCAATTAAGCCTACCAACTCCATGAGGAAGGTGCCATTATTTCCCTCAACTAACAGATGAGAAAAAAATGAGCATAAGAGGTTACCTTGCCCAAAGTCACTAATCCTAAATGGAAACCCATGTCTGAATGTGCACTTTTAATCACTGTGCTGCCTGTGCTGGCTCTATGGTTGTAAAGTTCTTCATAATGAATCCGAAACTCAGAGTACAGATGAAATGGGCCAAGAAAACAAGGGGAGGGACTCAGACACCTTTCCCAGGTTCACCCACATTTCAAAATGACTTAAGAAATGGTAAGAGTTCCTCCCAGTTGAAAGAGACTGTTGTGGCAAAGGAAACAATGCATTTGTGGTGGCTTTCTAAGTTAATATTTAGTTGATTAGAAAGCACACCCTTGGCCTTACCCAAGAATAAGGAGAGAAGTAGTTGTCCTAGAAACAATCTTTAATGAATGAGTCAAAGTCAGTAAATCAAACGTGGCCCCACTGCTTCCTTTTTCTTACAAAAGGGTTCCAGACCTTGCAGCCTACTCAACCCTATAGAATACCCTAAACCTGGTGTCGCTTATGAAATGCCTCACTCCCAAGGGGAGAAGGTTCAGGAACTGGGCACCAGGCAGCAGAACGCTCTCTCACTTAGGATTAGCATTGACCTCACAGGCTGGTCCAGGCCTCCCCACACACATGGGAGGGGGTTCCTCTCTTTAGCTCTCCCCTCAGCCTGAACCAGCCATTGCCCAAGGCCACCGATTATGCGTGACGCCCACCTGCAGCGTGGACAGTGTAGTGGGACCAGCAGGGGGGAGTGCAGAACAGAAAGCAGCAGAAACCCTCCCTCCAGGACCTCACCCCAGACATGCCCAAAGAGTCCCACACCTGGCTAAGCTTCTCTTGTAGACTTACAGCCCTTGTACCTGGGATTCACTTGACAAAAGACCTCAACTGTTGTAGTCTGTGGCTGGCTAAATAAGAAAGGTTCTCAGAGGGGTTGAGTGAGGAACCAGCCAGAGGAGACTCACTACTCAGGTCCAGGCTAAGTCAAACAGAGTAAATGGGACTAGGAGAAACCACATAGAAAGGCAGCAAAGAATACTGCAGGGAGGCAAGGCAGTCGGGAACAATTCTCCTTTCACAAGGAGCTCCAAAAGGTGGCCCCATGCCTTAGATGAATCTCCAACTACTTCCCAGTGTCGAAGGCTGGGAACCAAGTGTTGCCATCAGAGTGATGCATTCCATCACCAGGAGAGGTGCATGCATGCCCCACTGACAATGCAGGCGCCATCTTTTCCACACAGATGTGAGCCATTCTTTCGTAAGTTCTCACCACATGCCGCTCACCAGGACAGGTGCTGTCGGTGTGGCTCCTGACTTAGTGCTCACAGCATCCATGTGTAGAATCTGCATTATTATTTTTTACAATCAGGGAGAGGAGTCAGGTTAAGTAATAAAACACGTGGCCTCCATTTGTAAGAGAATCAGAAGTAGAATCCAGCCTAACCCCAAAGACCCCTGCTCTTTCCTACTATACCATGACTGGGTTTCAAATGACATTGCTTCAGTGGAAATTATCTCACTCTGTTGACTGTATTGCCTTTAATCACAACTCAAATCAAAAATTAATGGTCCTTTGCCATGACCGTGTAAAGGAATTTAGTTTACATAAGTGGGGGGACGGCACGGGGAGAGGGGAAATCAAATGATGGAAATGTGTTCTGCATTAGACTCTCTATTCCTTGCCATTTGGCTCACTTTCTTTTCTGAGGTGGGGAAAGTAGGGAAGGAGGAGGCACATCTGGCCAGAAATTACTAACATCTTTCCATCTTTCAAGGGTTTATTTTAGGGATGCAGATTACCAGCAATGTTTGGATAGGCGATTAGCCGTACGCGGTTGATTTCCCTGTGCCTGTGGTTACGTGGGCAACCCCCCACCATGCCTCATCCAGGGACTGCTGGGACAGGGGTGGATGCTGGCCCAGGAGCAGTCTGAGACTGATCCCATCTTCCTCCCCTCCCAGGCCCCCAATGCTGACAGTGCCTGGCGCCCAGGAGCTACGCCCCTGGACTGTGTTCTCAGTTTGCAATGCACCTGGTGGTGGTGGGCAGGGAGGAGACGCCCCAGGAGGCAGCAGCTGGTGTGATGGAGTCTTGGGTCCAGGGTTCTAACTGTGTGACCACAAAAATCTGGTTTTGGGTTTTCTGAGTGTCTGTTCTCCATCTACAAAGCGTAGAGTGAAGTCTGCGGGCCTAGCAGCACTACCATCTGCAGGCACCCTGCTGGGCATACTGGGGGTGAGGGTGGGGAGGGGGGAAGCCAGCAAAGCTCATCTCCAGCATCCCCACACTGCTCTTTCTCCCCCCACCCCGTGAGCCCACTCACCTGGGGGAGAATGTTATAACGGTCTCAGGCCCTTGACCTCAGCTGTCTATAACAGCCGGCCTCCAAACTAAAACAAAACACAACACTTCTCTAGGGTTTTTGTTGTTTATTTGTAACAACAACTTAGCATCCTTCAAGAGTAGAATATGACTCCACTTTTCAGCTCACCAGTCACTGTGAGCAAGAATCCAGAGACTTAGAAACTGAGAAAACTCCAAATTTAAGGCTACAATTAGGGCCTTTCTCAGAAATTTTAAAATAAATAATCCTTTATATTCAGGTAGGCCCTTAAAGCTTCATTCCACTTCAGTCACCCAAGCCATATTTTTTTTCTCCCGAACTATACTTCCTTGGTATACATTCCATGAGGCTGGGCCACATTTCTGAGGCTGAAATGAGAATAGCAAATTCATTATACTCCAGGCAAACCCATCTTCAAAACCATCTCCTCCTCCTGATCTGCTTATACTAGTGGTGCCACCATTCTTCCAACTACCTAGACAGGGCACTAGGATGTAGGGGAACTTTTAGCCAAGGGTTAGTCGTTTACACAACCAGTGACGTGGAATTGCTGCCGGAATATAAGAAAAATCTGATGGGAAAGGTGGGGATGGGGCTGAGTTAGGAATCAGAGTTGTGACTCATCTGGTTACAGACAGCAGTTACAATGAAGAGTAAAGGACAGAAAAGAGAATAGAGGACCCTGGGAGCATCTTCACAGGGGGAGAGAAAGAAGGGTTATTACAAAAGTCATCGCACGCCCTGACCGGTTTGGCTCAGTGGATAGAGCGTCGGCCTGTGGACTGAAGGGTCCCAAGTTCGATTCTAGTCAAGGGCATGTGTCTTGGTTGCAGGCACATTCCCAGTAAGAGGTGTGCAGGAGGCAGCTGATCAATGTTTCTCTCTCATCGATGTTTCTAACTCTCTATCCCTCTCCCTTCCTTTCTGTAAAAAAATCAATAAAATATGTATTTAAAAAAAACCAACAAAAAAAACAAAAGTCATCGCAGGCAGATGAAAAACCAGGCAGCCCGGTGTCTGAGAAAGCACCCGGAGAAGGTGTTTTGAAAGAAGAAAATGCTCCTTGACCCAAAGGCTGCAGAGTTTAATAACTGAGTGTGGGACTCGATCCCTCACCTTGGCACTCAGGCGGTCTCTGAAGACCTGTGGGAGGCCAGGATCCCAGGGGCGAGGGTGAATTCCAGAGAGCTAAACACCAGTGGGAAGTGGAAAGCAAAGGTATGCCACACTGACAACCACCAAGCTTCTGGAATGTTTGTGTGGATTTACCACTGGCCACTTCTAGCCAAACATATCAGACCAAGCACACGCAATCATTTCCACTCCTTCCCGAAGTCAGTTTAAAATTATAGTGAAAAAAGTTATAAACACATGGAGGAAAACGGTAAAGGAAGCAAGAACATATCAACATTTAGTGTAATAGAAAGCAAATGGGTGGTGGAACCTGGCTTGACAGAGAGAGGGAAAGCTGAAACCTAGCTGCCAGTCAGAAACAAGTCGATCCTCACTGCAGGACCCAGAAATGCTTAGGAACCGGGGCCACTGGGTGCTTCTGCACCCCATTACAGAGGCTGTATTAAACAGGGACTGGTAAAACGTCTGTATAAGGATACTCAGATCTATTGGTCTGGGCCATAAAGCCAGGTGACTGGCCTTCACCGGCAGCAGCCAAGAGCTTGATTCTCTCCAGAAAGTTTGAACCAGAAGACAGTGGGCGTAGCTAACCAGACAGGAGGACGGATTAGTGGGGTGCTGCATGAGGAGCAGTGAAACTCTTAGGTCTTAGAACACTACGTTTATATCCCCCAGACAGGTTTCCATCTAAAGAAGCTAGAAGCCCACAAGGAGGGACCTACAGCTCCCACGGGAAACTAAAATGAGGCCCCACAATTCACAAGCATTTACACAAAGAGCTTCCAGATTAGAGCTTCACCCTTAAATTCAAATGGCCAGCCAAGGATCCGGGGACGTTGAAGGAAGCCTCTCCATGTGAACTACGGAGACCAAAACAAATCAGGAAAATAATTACATCAGAGATAACAGAGACAATGTACAGAGCATAAAATAAAAAGAATAAATAAATAAAAATTGTACAAATAGTATCAGATAAGATATTGTAGTAATAAAACCAAAACAGACAGCTATTAAAAGACATGTTTAGAGAACAGAAAGAGTACTTGGAGATTTAAGATCTAAGGGCAGAAGTAAAGAATGTGATACAAGTGCTTTAAGGTAAGGTTGAAAAAATTCCCTAGAAAGCTAAACAAAATGACACAGAGATGGGAAACAAAAGAAGAAAGATAAACTAGAGGGTCAGTCCAGGCGTTCACATCTGAATAGAAGCCATTATAGAGAGAACCAAGATAATGAATGGGAGAAAATATCAAAGAAATAATACAAGAAAATTTCCCCGAAATGAGGAACATGAGCTCTCAGATTAAAGAGTCCCCAGCTCAATGAATCATGACGTCTGGGAACACCAGGGATAGAAAGAACTTTTAAAATCCTCTAGAGAAAAAGAGAGTGTATTTCTAATACAAAGGAGCAGGCAACGGAATGGCATTGGATTTATCGATAGCAACACTATAAGCTAAAAGATAATGGATCAATGTCTTTAAAATCCCCACATTAGATATGGAGCCTATCAATCAGCATGTAAGAGTAGAATAAAGACATCTTCAGATATTCAATGGTTAAAGAAAAATTATCTCCCACACGTCTTCTCTCAGGAAACCACTCCCTGATGTACTCTATAAAAAATGCAGAACAAGAAGACACAGAATTCAAAAAACCAAAGATTAAATTTAAAATAAAAGCAATGGGAGTCAGAATGGTTTCTCCAGAACAGGCCTAAAGCTCAGCCAGTCCACACTGAAACAGGAGGAAAGAGACCTGCAGAAAAGTTTGGATCTGGCTTCATAATGCAAACATTAGAACTGGGAAAATGAAGCAAGGCAAGTAGCAACTCAAGTGGAAACACAAAGGTGGACAGGACATATATATGCTACATGGTTCAGCTGCAGGTAATATTCACGTAATTAGAATGAATTAAACACTGAATATGAACTTAACCAATATAATATATCTATATGCAGAAGTAGGGAGACACTATAAAACAGATAAATGTTTATCTTTAATAACAGGAAATAATGTCTAAAAATTAAAATTAAGGAATCAAATTAAGAAAAACCATGTTAAATATAACCAACAAATTACTAAAATTTTACCTCTAGGTTGTGGGAATTAGTGGTAGAAAGACCTGGGGCAAGGTTCTGCAGTTTTTTTTTATTACTATGTGACTTTTTTAACTGTATTTATTGTAAAGCAAAAAACTTAAAATTATTTTAAAAAGTGTATAGTCTCTAAATAACTTAAAATATATATGAATCATAAAATGTGAGATCTTAAAAGAAACACAAAGATTACTTTTCCAGGTCCTCCACTGTCCCTTCAGCTTCTTTAAGGCTTATGTTTGAGTGAGAATTCTGCTTTTTCTAGTGCTTTTGGGGGAAAGGGGTTGGCCCTAATCAATCTAATCAATCCCCATAATTTTTCAGATAAAAAACCAATTAAGGCCCTAGCTGGTTTGGCTCAGTGGATAGAGTGTCAGCCTGTGGACTGAAGGGTCCCAGGTTCAATTCCAGTCAAGGGCACATGCCTGAGTTGCAGGTTCCATCCACATGGGAGGTGGGGAGGTGCAGGAGGCAGCCAATCAGTGGTTCTCTCTCATCATTGATGTTTCTATCTCTCCCTCTCCCTTCCTCTCTGAAATCAATAAAAAATATTTTTTTTAAAAAACAGGTTGGAATCTGAATTATTTCCTTTGAACAGGGAGGAGTATTAAACCTAGTTCAACTGCTGCTCAAAGTAACTCGCCCAAGATCCTATAGAGCTCAGTGAGGGCCTGCTCCTGGGCCTCTCCAGCAGAGCTCATCCCTTTGTTCCATAGTTCCTCCAAGCAGAAAAGCAAGAGGGGATGAATGAGTCCAGGAAGATCCTGGGGACACCTGGAGAGGCAAGTGGATCCATTTTCCCTAAGGGCTGCTCATGAAGAGCCATCCCACAGCATATAACAGCACACACCCAGATTCCTAGTGACTTGCTTTTTTCCTCAAATGCTTTCTCTTGCAGAGAGGGCTGAAGTTCCCAAACAGATGATTTGAGAAGCAGGCGAGTAAGAGTGGCAAACTCTGTACAAAGCGGCCTGTTAGCGGCCCCTTGGATCAGGAGAAGCCCGCAGATGGGCTCACGGGCATCAGCTCTGTGGCCCTGGCTCTCGCCCCTCATCCCACATATGAAAAAGCCTGTTCAGATAACAAGACCTTGCTGAGCCTTAAAAACAGAAAGGGCCTGATTTTCTGCTTCCTGCCCCATTTTCACAAATCTCTTGGGTGGGCGTCCCCAAGGCAGAAAACACCATCGACCCCAAACCCAAGTGAGCATATGAGATTGAGTAACAGCGCTGGGGAAGGGCTGGGCTGTGAGAAAACTCAGCCTCCTTCCAACTCTCAGCAGAGGCTCTGGGCACCGTGGTGCGCTGGCTTTGAGGCATTAGGGCCAAAGGAGTCTTACTGACAAAGGCCCCACAATGAGGCTCAGCAGACCTCTCCGTGCCCAGCAGGAGCCAGTGCTTGGCACCATTAACTCCTTTCGCCAAGAAAGGCGCTCGCACTCGGTCACAATAACTCAGCCTCTCTCCCCTGACCACAAACCACAGGCTGCACACTTACATGCATCTACTGACTGCAGGACATGCGTTACCGAGAGAGAGAGAGAGAGAGAGAGAGAGAGAGAGAGAGAGAGAGAGAGAGAGAGGGAGAGAGAGAGAGAGAGAGAGAGAGAG
>PVJC01033297.1:0-19395 GCA_004026665.1 Murina feae | reverse complement strand
GAGAGAGAGAGAGAGAGAGAGAGAAGTGAGGGAGAGCGAGAAACACTGATTTTGTTTTCCACCCATTTATGCTTTTATTTTTTGCTTCCTGTATGTGCCCTGACCAGGATCGAACCGGAAATCTTGGCATAGCGGGACGATGCTCTGACCACCTGCGTTATACTGGTCAGGAAGGGAACAGGTTTCAGATTAACCGCTTGCACATGTGTACTGTGCAGAGGTGAACAGACTGGCCAAGCTAACAGAATCCATTTTGTGTGTGTTGGGATTTGAATACTGTGTGGCTGACTTTCTACATCGCTCATTCTATTCATGAGGGTTTGACATTAGGGAAGAAAGGGTTTAGTGGTCAAGTAAGTTTCAGAAATACTGGATTAAACCCAGGTAGACAGATGGTTTAACCTGTGGAAATTTAGATTCTTTATCAGAGCTGCAAGTTCTGAGTCTCCAAGGAAGAGGAGAGTGGCAGACTCGTTCTCACATATCATCTTTCTTAGGACTGGTGTTCCAGGGTACACTGGTTTGGGAAATACTTTTCTTGTCAGAGTAATGGATTTGAGGGACTATTTCAAGTAAGAGTTTGGGACATGTTCGTGGCCAGCTCTCACCTGTTTTATGTTTTATTTGTAGTTTCTTTTCTTTCTCCATTGAGTTCCTATATTCTTGGTTTCCAGAGCTTAAATTAAAGTCATTTAATTATTGTACTAATTGTACAGGTATAATTGCCAAACTGTTGCAGGATCTTAAAGGCATCATGAAGAGCAGGAATACATTTTTTTAAGTTGGGGGTGGTGGTGCAAATATACTAATTATTAAAAAGGAAAAGAAGATACTCACAGATTTCAGTCTAGTGAACTAACTAGCCTCTGGCAAAATTTCATGGCATATGATGAAATGGATGGCTGATGGGCACTTAGTGGGAAAAGAAGTGATGTGTAGGGGTCAACCAGGACCTCCCCTAAAGGCTTTGTCATAGTAACGTCATTTCCCTTTGGAGAGGGTCACCAGATTGGTGACTCAGAGGAACGCAGTAATGTCTAGATTCCAGTAGGGCCCGTGAAAATATGGCCTGTGATACTTCTGCAGGCAGGTTGGGTAAATGTGGACTAGATTGTAATGTAATTAAAGCTTGTCGCCAGCTGAATAACCCATATTCAACAGAGCAGCTGGATGGGGAGTGGCTGTAAGTGGGTGTGGGGTTTCTTCTTCCGGCGGTGAAAAGCTCCTGGAATTAGTCATGGTGGTTGCACAACTTTGTGAATATACTAAACACCACTGCGTTTCGTACTTTAAAATGGTGCATTCGTGTTATGTGAATCTTACCTCAACGGGAAAAGGGGCTGCTAGGTTTTTAATTTGAAGAAAGCTCACTAGGGCACATTTCATAGAAAACATTTTTGGTGGGACTTAAGAATGCATAAATGGTGTGTCCATCACACTTGAGCTTGACTTGCTGCTTGAGGGATGTTTATTTTTGTTTTATTTATTTTATTTTATTTTTTTGTTAATCCTCCCCTGAGGATGTTTTTCCGTTGCTTTTGAGAGAGAGAGTGAAAGGGAGGGATGGAAGAGGGGAGAAAAGAGAAAGGGGAGGGAGGGAAAGAAAGAGAGAGAGAGAGAGAGAGAGAGAGAGAGAAACATCAATGTGAGAGAGACACATAGATTGGTTGCCTCCTGCACGCACTCCGACTGGAGTGGGGAGCAAACCTGAAACCCGGTTATGTGCCCTTGACTGGGAATTGAACCCGCAGCCCTTCGGTGCACAGGTCCACACTCTGATGACTGAGTCATAGCGGCCAGGGCCTTGAGGGATGTTTAATTGAATGCACTGCATGACCAGTTCTGCTTTCAAAATACCTTGAGTCTGCGAGTGGTAAATGTGAAGTCCTACATTGGGGTTCAAAAACGGGATAGAGAAGTAGAATTCGTGGGAAAATAAAAGGCAATGAAACAAATCTGAGAGGTGTATTGACTGATGAACAGAAACGTGGAGAATGCAGCAAGGGAAGAGATAGCTGGTTCCGCTGGCCTCTGTGCTGAGCAGGGGCCTCCCTGAAGCGGCCCTTGGTGGGAGCCGTGCTGTAAGAGGGACCCGGATCTTCGGGAGCAGGGATGGTAGCTGTGTGGTGGGATTCTCCCACACCCACGGCTGGGAGTGGCTCCCCACGTGGGTGTGGGTCCACTAGTTGAGTTGGTTATTGCTGCAGGACGAGAGCATGCTGGGTGAGCATGGCCCGGATAATAAAGGCTCTGTACATTCTGATGGATGAGGGATAATGGAAAGGAATGAGATTAGGTAACACAGGAACAGGATTCAGAGGGAATATCTATAATAATAAAAGCGTAATATGCAAATTGGACAGCAGAATGACCATTCAGACGACCACACTATGACACCCACTGGCGCCAGGCCAGCCAAGACGGATGTGATGCTATGGTTCGGGGGCTGGGTCATTGCCCCATGATTGCCCTGCAGAGGGAGGCCCAGGCCACCTACAGGCAGGCTGCGGCGGGTGGGTGGGGCCTCCCCCTGTGGGGCGATTGATTGCGGGAATCCCGCACTATGAGAGGGCCCAGGCCGGGCTGAGGGCCCCTCTCCAGCCCCCCAATGCAGAATCTCATGCACCGGGCCTCTAAATAGAAACAGAATCTCAGTTCAGTCTCTCGGCCTGTATAGTAATTAATTCAGCTGTTAACTCTGTGCCTACATTATTATTTATTTTATTTTATTATTTTAAAATATAATTTTATTGCTATCAGAGAAGAAGGGAGAAGGAGAGAGATAGAAACATCAATGATGAGAGAGAATCATTGATTGGCTGCCTCCTGCATGCCCCCAACTGGGGATCGAGCCAGTAACCCAGGCCTGTGCCCTTGACTGGAATCGAACCTGGCCAGCTCTCTATCAACTGAGCCAAACCGGCTAGGGTTTTGCCTAGATTATTAAAAAATTCCTGGAAAATGGAAGAGGGATTCAATTTATCATGTGCGGTGTCAGAGGAACAGAACTAAGCAATGGAAATCTGCCTAATAGGAAGAGGAACTTTATAACAATAAGAAAATTCTTAAAAATAAAAGTCCCCGAAAGTGCTTTGGAAAAATCCATGTTGCAGGTTTTCAAGCATAGACTGTACAACAGTGAATGGAAGATTATGTTCTGACCCAAGCACTTTCTCTTGTTACTTAAAACAATTTTTATTTTCATTTCCTGTGTTATCCTTAAAAAGTATTTTTGTTTTGAATGGCTTAATAATATTCCATTGCTCATTCTCTGTGTGTTTTTTTTTTCTTTCTCTGACACGGGCCTAAAAAAGTTGGAGAAAACACTTTCAATGAAATAAAACGGGGAACACACGGTTCTGTGCTCCCCCATTGTTCAGGACCTTCTGGTGGAACTGGAGAAGATGTAAAAGTGTGACCCAGTCCTGCCTGCCCTTAGGGGGCTTATGGATTGATGGGGCAGATAGGGCATAACCATTTTTTAAAAAATATATATATATTATTGATTTTTTACAGAGAGGAAGGGAGAGGGATAGAGAATTAGAAACACTGATGAGAGAGAAACATTGATTAGCTGCCTCCTGCACACCCCCCACTGGGGATGTACCAACAACCAAGGTACATGCCCTTGACCGGAATCGAACCTGGGACCCTTGAGTCCCAGGCTCTATCCACTGAACCAAACCAGTCAGGGCAGGGCATAACCATTTGAAAAGTTACTCGACATCAAAGGATGAGAGGTCTAACTGGTGCTGTAAGGTAATGTATGGTTGCCACGGAAACAGTGCTATAAATGTGTGAGAGTTTAGATGAGGGAAGGTTACCTTCCTGCTGGGTTTGGCAGGATGAGCTGAAATGGTGTGGGAGAGAAGGAACGCCCACACACACAGATATTTGTCTTATTCTTTTGCGTTTCTTCGGGGTTGAGACCGTCTTTTTTGACTTCTTGGTCTCCACACCTCCTTCCATACTGCTTTCCCACAGTCCATT
This sequence comes from Murina feae, assembly GCA_004026665.1. Taxonomy (NCBI): domain Eukaryota; kingdom Metazoa; phylum Chordata; class Mammalia; order Chiroptera; family Vespertilionidae; genus Murina; species Murina feae. The sequence goes on along the minus strand of PVJC01033297.1, from coordinate 15,405 downwards.
AGGCGCTCAGGGATATTGTTCAGTTGAATGGGTGCAGAGTTTGGGGAGGTCATGTGGGGGTCATGGTGGTGAAGAGAATGTCAGTGTTGTGCCTCTGAGAGCTTAGGGGAATTTCTTTTTCTTTTATTATTTGGTGACCATGGAGACCAGTTTGTGTCATTCAGTAGTTACGTGTAGAGCACCATGCTGCAAAGGTAAATCGGAAAACGATTCCACCCTTATGTATTTAAATCACTGCGCTAAGTGGTAAGGAGATACAAAGTGCCACAGGACAGGTTACAGGAAGTTTGGTGGAAAAAGAGATTATTTCCAATGGTAGATCGTGGAAGAGTTCATGAGGAGGTGACTTTTATTTTTTAATGTCTTTTGTAGAGTTTTTCCTTTTTTTAAAAATTATTTTTTTAAATCCTCTCCTGAGGACATTTTCCATTGATTTTTAGAGAGTGGAAGGGATGGGGTGGGGGGGTGGGGGGACAGAGGGAGAGAAACATTGATATGAGAGAGACACTTCGATTGGTTGCCTTCTGCGCGTGCCCGGACCAGGGCCCTGGCTTGGGAGGAATCTGCAGCCGAGGTACGTGCCCTTGACTGGAATTGAACTCGGAACCCTTCAGTCTGCCAGCTGACACTCTACCCACTGAGCCAAACTGGCCAAGGCGAGGAGGTGACTTTTGAGAGCAACATTTGAATTGTGTGAGGTGGATGAAGCTGATCAAAACTTTTAGCCAAATCTTCTTTTTTAATGTGTATATTTTTATTGCTTTTAGAGAGGAAAGGAGAGGGGGAGAGAGAGAAACATCAATGATGAGAAAGAATCATTGATCGGCTGCCTCCTACACGACTCCTTCTGGGGATCGAGCCTGCAATCTGGGCATGTGTCCTGAGCAGGAATCGAACCATGAACTGGTTCACAGGTTGATGCTCAACCACTGAGCCATGCTGGCCGGGCTTCAGCCAAATCTTGATTGTCAGTAGGCATCTCTATCCCTAGCTTTCCATTTTACAGCTTGGTGACCTCTCTTTCCTCTACAAACTCAGTTTTTCTTTCCCTAACAAATTGACCCCATCTCATTTAACATACCATCTCGACCTCCTTCTCTGTGGGAGAATTATCTTTCTTCCTAAGACTGAATCTCCTCTTTCGTGTGTGTGTGTGTGTGTGTTTGTGTGTGTGTGTATGTGTCTCCTAGAGTCCCTGTTCAATATTAGTTTCTTAACTATCAGTTGCATATTTTCCTTTTAATACTTTTCCCTTAGCACATAAACATGCTCACCCATTAAAGATGTACTCCCTTAATACTAGACCTCACTGTGATTATTGTCCCTTCTTTTTTCCTTCAGGGGAAACTCGTCTTTACTGCCTACACCCTCACTTCCTTACCTTAGCTCATGTGGGTGTGATTCATGCGCCTTCCTTTCCCCCACTGGAATTCCTCTCGCTGATATCACCCATGACCTAATTGCTATAGCCATTGGAAAGTTTCAGTACTTTCTTTCTTCATCTCAGCAGCATATGACACTTTTGTCTGTTCACTTCATGAAATGTTCCTCCTTTTCACTGAGGAGCCGTTTTTACTTTTTGAATTTTGACCTGTGTAAATATATTACCTGTCTAAGAAAATAAATTCAGCTAGCGCTTCCTGCAGGAAGCTTACCTAGACACCCACTCTTGTTCCTACAGCACCTCCCAAAAGGTACCTTTATTATAGCTATTTTCCCCCCAATATAAGTGCCTTGTACTTTTCCTTAATGTACTGTGAGCCTCATAGGGCAAGGACAATGTCATCAAAGATATGGTTCTTGCCTCATCATAGTTAACCCCTCCTCCTGGTATGTTCTTACTAATTACTAGATCTGAAAATGAAATTTTTCACAGCACTTGCTCTACAGGCTCTCCCTGTTCCCTTGGGCTCCAGCAGCTGCCAGTAGGCAGTGACCCAGAGAATTCTTTCGCAAAGAAATATCTTACCTGTCCTTTGCCTTGTGGAGGATGCACCTGTTTTTTTTTTCCTCCCTTGCTGCTCACAACTGGTAGTGATTAGACTGTAGCTGCTGAGGCTTAGCTATCATCAAGGTTTAACTCAATTTGAAGATTAAAAACATACACACACACACACACACATACACATATAAATATCCTATATAATAAAAGGCTAATATGCAAATTGAACAGAGGAATGACTGGTCGCTATGACATGCACTGACCACCAGGGGTCAGACACTCAACACAGGAGCTGCCCCCTGGTGGTTAGTGTGCTTCCACAAGGCTTATGGCTGGCGAGCACAGCGGTGCTAAGAATGTCCCCTACCTCCACAGCAGTGCTAAGGATGTCCGACTGCCGGCTTAGGCTGCTCCCCATGGGGATCGGACATCCCCCAGACTGCAAGAGGGCACAGATCAAGCTGAGGGACACCCCCCCCTCAGTGCACCGGGCCTCTAAAATATATATATATGTATGTTTATGTGTATATATATGTGTGTGTATATGTGTATATGTGTGTGTGTATATATATATATATACACATATATATTGCTATATACATTCACACACATATGTATATGCTATATACATATATACGCACACACATATATACACATATATATATTCCAAAGAGTAAAGGAGAGGGGGAGAGAGCTAAAAATACCATTGATGAGAGAGAATCATTTATCAGCTACCTCCTGCACACCTCGCTCACTGGGGATTGAGCTGGCAACCTAGGAATTAAACCTGATTCATAGGTCAGCACCCAACCACTGAGCCACACTGGCCGGACTTGAAGATTTTTTTGTCCTTTAAGGTTAAAAGATCCTTCTTGCTTCATGATAATGTGTTCAAGTAGAGCTGGATGAATAGAGAGCTCACACATGGTAATGTTTCACTCGGCTCTGCATCTGAAGGCTTGATCTGGGAGTAAATGGTTAGCCCAGGGGACTTGTAAAAAGCTTCATTGAAGTATAATTTACATGCCATAGAATTCTCCCATCTTTCATTTACAACTTAATGATTTTTAGTATACTAACTAGGTGGTGCAACTGTCATCATAGCCTAGTTTCCATCACCCCAGTGGACTCTTTAGAATTATGATAACAATTAGACGTTTAATTTTGGCAAGTGGACTTGTCATACCATATCAGATTCAAAGAGTGAAATGATTTGCTCAGAGAAGGGTCTGCATTAGGTATCAAAATATACAGAGCTTCCCTAAGCTAACTTCAGAAGGAAGAAGTTTCCCTTCTGTTTCTCACTTATTACTATAGCTGTTCCGATTGGTATGATGTATACTCAGAAGTTTCATTTAAAACAGATACTATCAAGATGTCTCGTTTTGCTGACATGGCTTGGGAAACAAGCCCATATTGTTTCTTGCCTGGATCACTGAAGCTAGTACTTCCTCAGCTCTTACTGGTCCTTCCTCCTAAGCCATACTGCTTGGAGGGGGACGACCCTCTAAATCAGATTCCATCATTTCATTCTGATTTCAGATCCTTCAAAGGGTCTGCACATTCTCCTTCCTCCATACCCTCCGCCCCCCCCACACATACTCACTCACACACACACACACACACACACACACACACAGTCCTCAGTGCCATTTTCTCAGGGAAACCAGGCCTAATTCCCCTCCCTCTCCATGTGGCCAAGAACGCTTTATTGAACACTCCACATTCCTTTCTCTCAAGGCGTGTTCCTATCACACTGTATTGAAATCGCTAGGCTGTTCCCATGCCTAGATGTCCTACTTGAGAGGAAAGATGGCCCAGCTTGGGGGCGGAGGGTTGGCAGCGAGTAACCCTGCCGTTTGGGGGCAGTGGCCCTGCACGCAGGGCGTGGCAGCAGGGTGGAGCTCCTGGAGGAACCGAATGTCAGTGGTTTGGAGTGGTCAGTTCCGGCATCGGTCGGTTCCCCTTCCGTATTGCACAGAGCCGGGAAACCGCTGGTCATGTGCTCCGCAGAACTCGTTCAGCTGGTTTCCTCTTCACAGACCCCACCGAGTTCACACTGATTCTGTTCCCCAAGTGCTCTGAGTCTGGACTTGCATTAGGCTTACCACAGTGGAGTTCCCCAAAGAGTCATTTCTTTGTCTCCCCGAGTGGCAGAGTGGGTAGGGCCAAGTCTCTCTGCCCCCTTTGACAGTTGTCATCAGCGGGACGAGGTAGACAGGTATTATTACGCAAGTTACTGGGTGTTAGACTCGAGGAGGAGGTTTGGCTTTTGGGATCTGGCTAGCTCACACACACACACTTGCATACACATACCCAAATGCAGGCTGTCATCTCTGAGAGCCTGCTGGTGCTTGTGTGAGTTAGCTCAGCTAATCTTTACAATAATCTCATGAGAATCGGTGCCGCCCCTAATCCTGTCTTACAGACAGAAAACCGGAGCTCGGGGAGGCTGGCTGGATGGCATTCTTGCTCATTCTCATTTCCTTCCCCTCTTTTCCCGAAGAAGAAGTGGGCATGTTCCTTACCACCGCTGGCTGTAGGCTCTTAATTTCTTTTGTTCTTTATTTCTTGTGTCTTCAGTCCCTCCTTCACTTGCTCTTTTCTTGCAGGCTTCAAATATTTCTCTTCAGGAGAGAGAGAGAAAGAGAGAGAGAGAGAGAGAGAGAGAGAGAGAGAGAGAGAGAGAGAGAGAAGAGGAGAAGAGAAGAGAAGAGAAGAGAAGAGAAGAGAAGAGAAGAGAAGAGAAGAGAAGAGAAGAGAAGAGAGACTGTAAGACAGATACTTCATCCTTCCTTGGACATGCCCCCTCTTCAGACTAACCTTTTATTTCCTTCTTAAACCTCTTGAAATCAAAGAGTCTCCATTTGCCCTAGCTCAAGCATGTCAAACTCGCAGCCCCGGGCCACATGCCTTGTTTCTTTGGCCTGTGTTAGCCTTGAGTTTGACATGCCCCTCCCCCACCCTCTCCTGTTTTGAGCTTGGTCCCCAGTAAGGCGGCGGGTGGGGGGGGGGAGGGGCGTGCAGGGGGCAGCTGATCAGTGATTCTCTCTCATCATTGATGTTTCTATCTCTCTCTCTCCCTCTCCGTTCTTCTCTGAAATCTATGAAAATAAAAAAGTGGAATCAAGGACATTAAAAAAAAAAATGAAGTCTACATTTGCTAGTTCCCCACTGCTAGTTACTTTTCTAGTTATGGTAATCTGACTCCTTCGCCTCACTCCCCTGAGATGCCCCTCATTGGGCTCACAGGTGACATTCTGCCTCATGTGCCATGTCCTTTTCTCCTTGCCACGCACCTCTCGGCAGCATTTGAAGTTGGTGACCTTCCAGCTTCCTGAACAGTTTTCCTTCCTTGATTGCTGCCATGTGATTCTCTCTCGTGGTTTTCATTTTATTATAGTGACTTTCCTTTCTGTGTATTTGCCTCTTAAAAGTCATTGTTTTCTTTCTTTAAAAAATATGTGTTTGATTTTAGAGAAGAAGGGAGAGGGAGAGGGAGAGAGAGAGAAACATCGATGATGAGAATCATTGATCAGCTGCCTCCTGCACACACCCTACTCGGCATTGAGCCCATAATCCTGGCATATGCCCTTGATTGGAATCGAACCCGGGACCCTTCAGTCTGCAGGCAGATGCTCTATCCACTGAGCCAGACCGGCTAGGACAAAGTCATTGTGTTCTGAGGCGCAGTCCTTGACCATTTCTATTTCTGTGCAATCTGGGTCCCTGGCGAGCTCATCCACTCTCATGGTCCCATTTTGCAAACTTGGGTTTCCAACCTGGTCCACCTGAGTTGTTCAGACTTACAGTTCCTGCAGGATGTCACTACCCGCCCGCCCCCCCCTCCCCCCTTGCATTTCAACCTGCACATGTTTCAAGCATGAATTTAGCATCCTGGCCTGCTTCTCTCGGTGTCCCTAGCCTTGTTTCATGGCATCACTGTTTATGTAGTCATCCATGCTGCAAGTTGCCAAATCATCGTTTAAAAGTAAAACAACCTTTTCCCTTTTATAGAAGTTTCTGCAAGTTCACTATGGAGGGTACGTGCGGCCAGATTTTCTCTGGAACCGTGTGAGAATGTGGGGCTTTCCCACATAAGGAATGGTAATAAGCTGCTATTATTCTTTTTTTATCTTTGCCAATCTGATAGCTGAAAATGGTGTTATTGTAATTTTCATTTGCATTCCTTTGACTAGTAGTGAGTTTATGAATATTTCCTGTTATTACTGACCGTTTACTAGTATTTTTGTTAATCCTCACTCGATATTTTCCCCCTTTGATATTCCGAGAGAGTAGGAAAGAGACGTGTGAGAGAGACACTAGATTGGTTGCCTCCTCACTGAGCCCCACCAGGACTGGGGATCAAACCAGGTACATGCCTTTGATCAGGAATTGAACCCAAGACCCTTTGGTCCGCAGGCTGATGCTCTAACCACTGAACACACCAGCCAGGATGCTGACTCTTTATAATCTTTTGTGAACTGCCTTTTTGTGTTTCTAACCCATTTTTCCTAGGGAAATATTTGTTATTTTACTTATTTCAAGCATTTAAAATGTATGTAGAATATGAAGATTATAGATTATTATTCCTTTGAATAATTTGTTACAAATTTATCCTCCAGTTTATCTGTTTGATTTTCAAAAAAAATATTTTTATTGATTTCAGAAAGGAAGGGAGAGTTAGAAACATCAGTGGATGAGAGAGAATCATTGATCTGCTGCCTCCTGCACACCTCCCACTGGGGATTGAACCAGCAACCCCAGCATGTGCCCTTGACCAGAATCGAACCTGGGACCCTTCAGTCCGCAGGCCAATGCTCTATCCATTGAGCCAAACCCACTAGGGCTCCATTTGATTTTTTAAAAAATATACTTTATTGATTTTTTACAGAGAGGAAGGGAAAGGGATAGAGAGTTAGAAACATCGATCAGCTGCCTCCTGCACACCTCCCACTGGGGATGTGCCCACAACCAAGGTACATGCCCTTGACCGGAATCGAACCTGGGACCCTTCAGTCCGAAGGCCAACGCTCTACCCACCGAGCCAAACCGGCTAGGGCTCCATTTGATTTTTTAAAATAGACTTTTATAGAAGTTTAACTGCTTTTTGTGTAGCCAGTTGTTTCCCTCTTCCTTTGTAATTTCTACCTCCATGGTTTTATTTGGAAAGCCTTTCCCATTTCAGGGTTATACAACCATTCATCCATATTTTTTCCTTCCTTTTTTATTTTTAAAATCTCTAATCCATTTGATGTTTAATGTCAGTAGTGAAATGTGAGGTCAGGAGCTCACTTTGTTTTTTTGTTCTTTTCCTGTCGTCAGTAAAGCCTGCATCTTCCCCAATGCCCTTCTCACCCCCACGCCCAGCTATCTAAGATCTGCAAAGAGGCTCCTCTCCTCCTCTGTGATTAGTCACCATTTCTCTTTCTGTTTCCATCATTACCCCAGTTCAAGACCTCATTCTTTCTACCTGGATTCCTGGAATAGTTGCTTAATATTTCTCTCTTGAATCCTGTCTTCCATGTTGTTGTCCTAGTTACTGTTTTAAAGTCTCAGTTCTGACTGAGCCACTCCTTGTTATTAATGTACTAGAGGCCCCGTGCACAAAATTTGTGCACTGGGGCGGGGAGGTGGGAGAGGTGGGCAAGGGAAGGGGATCCCTCTGTCTGGCCTGTGCCCTCTTGCAGTCCAGGAGCCCTCGGGGGATGTCCGGCTGATGGAGGAGGCCTAAGCCATCAGTGGGACATACTTGGCACTGCTGCGGCTTCTGACTGAGAAGCGCTCCTGCAGGCTCCCCCCCCCCCCCGCCACTGTGGAGGCACACTGACCCCAGGTGGCAGCTCCTACATTGAGCATCTGCCCCCTGGTGGTCAGTGCACCCCATAGCGTCTGGTCGTTGGATTTGCATATCAGCCTTTTATTATATAGGATTATTATATAGGATTATTTAATTAAAATTTTTAAATTATAGTTGGCCAAGTCATTATTTTTTTTCCAATTTAATTTTTATTTATTGACTGATTTTAGAGCGAGAGGAAGGGAGAGAGAGAAACCTTGATTTGTTGTCCCACCTATTAATGCACTCATTGGTTGATTCTTCCATGTGCCCTGACCGGGGATTGAACCCACAACCTTTGAGTATGGGGACCTCGCTCTAACCAACTGAGCTATCTGGCCGGGGCACGTCCAAGTCATTCTTCTGTTTGAAAACTTTCATGGCTCCCATTGCCTGCAGATTAGATACCAGGCTCCAGACATCTCCATCCCCACGGAGTCCTCCAGCGTGATGCTTGGTCATTCCCTAAATATGCCATTTGTTTTCATGCCTTTTACTTTATCTTAAACATCTCCTTTTCCCACTGTTTACCTCTAACTACAATTTATCTTAAAACCAGTGCAGCTATTGTCTCCTGTGGGAGCCAGTTGGTTAAGCATCTCTGTCCCAAAGAGGGTGGTCTCTTTAAAGGTGGGGGTAGGTATTCAGCACATTTTATAGGTGTTGCACAGAGTGGTCCATTAAAAATGTTTCCTGAACTGCCCTAGCTGGCTTGGCTCAGTGGCTAGAGCACCGGCCTGCGAACTGAAGGGTCCTGGGTTTGAATCCCGTCAAGGGCACATGCCCGGGTTGTGGGCAAGGTCCCCAGTAGGGGGCGTGCAGGAGGCAGCCAGTCAATGATTCTCTGCCATCATTGATGTTTCTATCTCCCTCTCCCTTTCCCTCTGAAATCAATAAAAATATATTTAAAAAAATGTTTCCTGACTGGATGTGAGTAGATTTGTTTTGGAAAATTGATTTAAAATATGTATATAACAAAGCTTTATAAAAGCAGTCTAACTATGAAAGGGATATAAGAATTGTTTAGGAGAACCCTGGCTGTGTAGCTCGTTTGGTTAGAGGGTCATCCTGATTCACCCAGTTTGCAAGTTCTATCCCTAGTCAAGAATCAGCCAATGAGTGCATAACTCAGTGGAACAACAAATCAATGTTTCTCTCTCTCTCTCTCCCCCCCTCCCCTTTCTTCTCTGTCTCTCACAAATCAATAAATAAAAAGTAATTATTTATGAGAATGATTATGTAATTATACAAAAGACAGGTTTTTATATGAGCACTCATTTTCCCCACTGATTGTGTCTACTTCACCAGTGTTTACCATTCAGTAGGCCCGTCTCTTGCTGCTGGATAGAGGAGGATGGTGAAGGAGGTCATGGCCGGTGGGGTGGGATGCTTCACGAAGTCCCGTTTCAGAACTTGCGCATTTCTTAGTGAGTGTCCAGTAGGTGGTAGCTGTCGTTTTTTAAAGGGCCAATATATGTAGCAGTGGAGTTTAGGCTTTAGAATCACACCAGCTGTGGTTCAAGAGTGAGCTTAGCCTGTCCAGTGTGGCTCAGTGGTTGAGTGTCGACCTATGAACCAGGAGGTCATGACTCGATTCCTGGTCAGGGCACATGCCCGGGTTACAGGCTGGATCCCTAGTGAGGGGCGAGGGGTGTGTGTGTACAGAAAACAGCCGTCAGCGATTCTCATCATGGATGTTTCTCTCTCTCTCTCCCTCTCCCTCTCCCTTCCTCTCTGAAATAAATAAAAAAATATATATTTTAAAAAAAGAGTGAGCTTAGCCACTTATAAGCTCAGTAATGTTGGAGATATAATTTTACTTTTAGGAGCTCATGGTTTGCGTATCAGGAAGATAAGAACAATATTACTACTTACCTTATGGCCTTTTGCAAGTACCAAGTGCAAAGTATTTAGCTTAACACTTTGTAAGCGGGCATTTTCCCGCCACTGTTGGTAGCGTTCGAAACACTTTCCTCTGTGCAGGGGGACATTACAAAACTTGCACATGTACCGCGTTTCACTGCGGAGTTTATGAGCGGCACACACACGACAACGATGTAAAACATTTTTATTTTTGCCGATTCCAACTAGAGGTTCCAATGTATGTTTCCTCATGTCCATTGACAGTCTACCTGGTAGATCCGAGTTTACTCGTTTCCCGCAAAATTAATATCCGCATATGGGGTTGGAGGTGATATTTGTAGTGTACTCATATTGAAAATGAGCCTTTGAGGAGGGTAAAATGTTGAAAGTCTCTGTCCCTTCTTTTGAGAGGAAGGACTAAGAACTCTTCCCTCCATTTTCTGCAACTCTTATGAGAAATACTGTGAGAAATACAAGGGTTTTGTTGTGGCTGTGGTTGAGCGTCCTGATCGTAGGTGGGTGTGCTTATGTCATATCACCACTTGGTATGACATTCTCAGACCTTTGCTTGTAAGTGACTTATTATTTATTTTACATATTTTTATTGATTTCAGAGAAGAAGTGAGAGGGAAAGAGAAACATTAGTGATGAGAGAGGATCATTGATCGGCTGCCTCCTGCACACCCCACACTGGGGATTGAGCCCACAGCCCACGCATGTGCTCTTGACCGGAATTGAACCTGGGACCCTTCAGTCCACAGGTCAACGCTTTATCCACTTGAACCAAACGGGCTAGGGCATAAGTGACTGATTTGTTCGAACATTTGAACCTGTAGAAACATTTGTACTTGAAGAAAAACGTGAAACCCCACATTGTGGGCAGAGTGATTTTCTGAAACACAGACCTGCCCAGGTCATCTCCCTTTTAAAATCCTGCAGTGTCCCTCATGACTAGGATGAAAGAAAGGTTTCATAGCCGTACAGGCAGGCCTTGCACGATCCAGCCCACCCACTTCTTTTTTTTTTTTTTTTTAAATATTTTGATTTTTACAGAGAGGAAGGGAGAGGGATAGAGAGTTAGAAACATCGATGAGAGAGAAACATCGATCAGCTGCCTCCTGCACACCCCCTACTAGGGATGTGCCCGCAATTAAGGTACATGCCCTTGACCGGAATCGAACCTGAGACCCTTCAGTCCGCAGGCCGACACTCTATCCACTGAGCCACACCAGTTAGGGCACTGCCGACTTCTTCATCTTCCCCTTCCCTTGCACTTTACCTCCCAGCAATGGCGTCAAAATGGACTGCAATGGTTTAGGAGCATTGGGGCATTAAAGTGAGAGAGGGAGTGGGAGGTGAGGGGATTAGAGCAGTTGGTGTAGACTAGATCTTTAATTAGCTTTCCAACCGCAAGATTCTATGAATAGAAGACAGTGTTAAACATGAAAATTGGTAAAAAGTTGTGTGGCCAATGATTTTTCTTTTGTGCATGGAATATTATTACTTTTTGTACTTAAATTTAAACACATTGATTCCAGAGAGAGGAAGGGAAAGAGAAACCCTAATCAGTTGCCCCCCACACATCCCCTGACTGGGGATTGAATCACAACCTGGGTTTGTGCTCTGACTAGGAATCAAACCCACCACCTTTTGGTGTTCAGGATGATGCTACAACCAACCGAGCCACACCAGCCAGGGTGATGATTTTATTTTTTATTTCAGCTTTATTGAGGTATAATTAGCATACAAAATTATAAGACACTAGAGGCCCGGTACACAAAAATTTGTGCACTTTGGGGGATTCCCTCGGCCCGGCCTGTGCCCTCTCACAATCTGGGACCCCTCAGGGGATGTCCACCTGCTGGCTTAGGCCTGCTTCCTGGGGGATTGGGCCTAAGCTGGCAGTCAGCCAACCCTCTGGCAGCCCGGGAGCCCTTGGGGGATGTCCACTTGCCAGTGGGAGCAGGCCTAAGCTGCATTTGGACATCCTGAGCACTGCTGAGGCTGGCAGGCATGAGCCTGACTTGTGGCTGAGCAGAACTCCCCCTGTGGGAGTGCCCTGATCACCAGGGGCAGCTCCTGCATTGAGTATCTGCCCCCTGGTGGTCAGTGTGTGTCATAGTGACCAGTCATTCCCAGTCGTTCTGCTGTTAGGGTCAATTTGCATATTACTCTTTTATTATTGGATTTTGAGTGTACATTGTCATGACTTGTTATACGTACACACTGTGAAAGGATCATCTAGTTAATTAACATATCCGTCAGCTCACATATTTATTTTGGTAAGAACATTTATGTTCTACTCTCTTAGCAGATTTCACTTACACAGTACAGTGTTCTCAGCTCTACTCACTGTGTGTTACGTATTTGAGGTTTGTACTCTTCTACCAACCTCCCCCTATTTCTCATATCACTTTTCTATTATTTCTATGAGATTGTGGTTTTTTTGCATTGTTTTTTAGATTGCGCACAGAAGCGATACCGCGCAATATTTGTCTTTGTCTGACTTATTAGCATAATGCCCTCAAGTTCCATCCATGTTGTCACAAATGGCAGGATTTTCTTCTTTCTCATATCTGAATATTTCATTTTACATACACACACACACTTTGTATCCATTCATATGTTGATGGACAGTTAGGTTGCTTCCACATCTTGGCTGTTGTGAATAATGCTGCAATGAAGAGGGGAGTTCAGACCTACCTTTGATCCCCAGACTTCATTTGACTGTATACCTAGAAGTGGAATGGCCGGATCATATGACAGTTCTGTTTTTAATTTTTTTTGAAGACCCTCCCTATTGCCTTCAGAGTGGCTGCACCAGTTTACAGTACCACCAATGGTGCATAGCGGTTCTCTTTGCTCCTCACCCTCCCCAGCACTTGTTACTTCTTATCCTTCTGGTGACAGCCTGCCTGCCTGTCCATCCAGCTCTCTGACTGTCTCTCCCTTTCACCAAATCACAGTTGGCTTCTCTTCCTCTGGCCTGACCCTTGAGCGATGTTCTGCGTCACTGTAGGAAACTTGCTGGTGTAGCGGTTGATCTGGGCTGTTTTACAGCAGTCAGACTAGGGAAAGCACAGAGAGGATTGTGGGGGATGTTGCCTGGTCCCTGCTTTTACTCTGATTTATGTATTTTTATCGATTTCAGAGAGGAAGGGAGAGGGAGAGAGAGAAACATCAGTGATGAAAGAGAATTTGTCATCAGCTGCCTCCTGCACGACCCCCACTGGGGATGGAGCCCAAAACCCGGGCATGTGCCCTTGACCAGAATCGAACCCAGAACCCTTTCGTTCGCAGGCCGAGGCTCTATCCACTGACCCAAACTGGCTGAGGGTGATATTAATCTAGTAATCCCAGAGGAGAGGAAAACCCACACAACTTTGGTAACTGGCTCTGACTCAAGGCAAAAACACGTACTGTGCTGTTTATTCATCGTCTTCCCTGTGTGTTCACCTTATTTTGAGAAGAAAAGTAATTTTTTCTTCATACTGTTACATGGCAGAGAGCTGCTGCTGACTCACACCCCAGCTGTTCTAGAATGTCCCTGTTAATGAGATCACAGGGTAGAATGCCCCGAGGACTGGGTTGCCAGGAGCTGTTTGCTGTGTCCTTTCAGCAGTAAAAGAGGTTTGTCCTGAGGCTATACCCGTTCCTCCTCCCCGCTTCCCCCCCAATAACCTACACTGTTTTCCCCATTGTCCTCCGGTCTTTAGGCTCTTCCTGAAGTAGAGTTTGAATTTTGTAACCATTACAAATTGCTGTCTAATTTAGTGACTCTGCCAGCTCTTCTGGAAAACTCATTTGTTTCCTGGTGCCCCCACCCTGCCTCATCCCTGACATTTAAATTCTACCTGAAAGAGGTAGAAGTCAGAAGAGGAAATTTTATTTATTATCATTGAATTGAGACAGTGACCAAAAAATTCTGTGGCCCAATCATATATCCAGGTAGTCTTTATTTAAGGGTCGACTATAGGGAGACAATATGCTGGCTGCTTTAAAAGTATAACAGCCCAAACCGGTTTGGCTCAGTGGAGAGAGCGTGGGTCTGAGGACTGAAGGGTCCCAGGTTCGATTCCGGTCAAGGGCATGCACCTTGGTTGCGGGCACATCCCCAGTGGGGAGTGTGCAGGAGGCAGCTGATTTCTCTCTCATTGATGTTTCTAATTCTCTATCCCTCTCCCTTCTTCTCTGTAAAAACTCAATAAAATATATTTAAAAAAAAGTATAACAGATTTGAAAATGAGGTTGAGTGACTATGCTATAGCACTTGAGAAAAACGGGAAATTGTTGCTTTTCCTTACTTTTGAAAAATATTTTTTTATTAATTTCAGAAAGGAAGGGGGAGAGAGAGAGAAACATCAATGATGAGAGTCATCGATAGAAAGAATTACATAAAAACATAGATAAGTGGGATCATAAATACATTTACATATTATTTTGCCTGTTTTTCTATTGGTATGTTAGTGTTTTAATATAATTTTGCATGCATTTATGTGTCTTTCTGTATATAACATGGCATATTTAAATGGTTCTTACAGCTTTATTTGCCTTTTAACTAAATTTCTGTGTATCAATGCACATTATAAATGTTTCATTTTTACGTTCTACTTGGCAGTAAATTTAGTTTTTACTTCAGTCGTTTTACCTTTGGATTTTTTTCTCATTGGCTTTTCAAGATTTATCACGAGTAGAAACAGACCAGGCAACATCTAGTGTGTAGGCAGCTTTTTCCCCCAGGTTGGTACAGATTGTAGGGAAAGCATCAGCTTTGTAAAATTCGAGCAGAATAGTTTTAAATTAAGGGTTTTAGTCTGGAGATAAATGAAATCTCTGAAATATATATTTAAGTATGTGCACATTTTTTTTGGGGGGGGGGAGGACCTATAATGTTTCTTTTAAAAAATATGTATTTTTTATTGATTTCAGAAGGGAGAGTCAAGAGAGAAATAAGAAACATCAATGATGACTGGCTGCCTCCTGCATGCTCCCTACTGGGGATCGAGCCCACAACCTGGGCATGTGCCCTTGACCGGAATCGAACCCGGGACCTTCAGTCCACAGGCCAGTGCTTTATCCACTGAGCCAAACTGGCTAGGGCGTCGCTGATTTTTGGGATCACATAGTGTTTCTTAGATGTTCAAAGGATTCTGTGACTTAAAAAAATGGTTTAAAATCATTGCTCTAAATGATTTTTAGTTACATACCTTTCTGTTTGTGGAAAACATATGCAATTAAACTCTGATTTGTTGTATCGTGGGCTTCCCTGAAATCTTGCGAGAAGTGGTGGCGGGACAAAGTATAGTTTTCCTTCGGTCTTTACAACCTCTTCTCCTTCTCTGAAAAGCTCTGAAGAATGCATTTTTATTGCTTTCATTAGAGTTACCTTCAGTGTTTTAGCTAAGATAACTGACTCTTTTGGCAACCCAAAAACAACCGTAAAACCTTAAACCTAAAATTCATTGTGGGTTCTGAATGCTAAAACCAGAGGAGAACTTCGGCAATAAAGCAGTTGAGATGGTGGCTTCAGTTACAAACGGCTTTCCGTAGGAGTCCTTAAGGAGTAACCTAAGGACTGAGGCAACGGATCTGAGGTTCCTGGGACAGTCAGGACCGGGGAGCCAGCTGGCTCTGCCGCGGCAGGAGAGGAAAGTAGGGTAGAGAAGAAGGTGGCATTCATGCTCGAGAAGTTCTCCAAGTTCCCTGCCTCGGATCTGACTGGGCCAGGACAAGGTGTGTGAAATTGGATCTTTTTTAAAAA
>PVJC01033296.1:0-19426 GCA_004026665.1 Murina feae | reverse complement strand
CCATGACAGCAATCCCACCGCTTTCTTGCACATCCCTGTACCTTCGCATTTGCTATTCCTACTGCCTGGAATTCCCATTCTGCCCTTGTGACCACTAAGAACCCTGTTCACACCTCTCACTTCTGGACTATGTAATTATTACTGCAGGCCACCATGACTGCCCACAATTTACATGTTTATTTCCCTGACTCAATTTTGAGTTCCTTGAAGACAGCAACCATCTCATCCAGTTTGCATCCCCAATGCCAACATAGTGATCTGTAAATACATATCTGTTGAATAGAGGAGCTAATGAGTAATCATTCTAGCCTTCAGTTTCCAAATCAGCCAAAACACTGGTAGGCCTAGACACAGAGAGGAAACATACTGAGTTTATTAAGTTCTTACTGGGTGTGCCAAGTAAACATTATTACATCTAATCCTCTCTACAACCCAGGAAGTGGGCAACATGATCATCATCTGATTTTCCAGACAGTGCAACGGAGGTCTAGAGAAGCTAAGTCCCAAATTACACAGCTGGTAACTGGTGGTTTGTGGCCATGTGGGCAATAGACAAGTATGTCTGATACCAAAGCTCATACTTCATGCCCATGGCCTCTCTCCCCTATGAGGATGGTGCTGACAGCGCTTACATATTGTTTCCAATGGGCCAAGCACTGCTCTCAAACAACTATCAATATAAACAATATAAATATTTATTAAAATTCAGGCCTGGAAATGTGCTCAGACTTGCTAAATGCCCTAGCTAATTGCTTAAAATACTCTTTTTCCTAAAGAAGAAAATCAATTTGTTTGATCAATATCTAATCTAATAAAAGAGAAACATGCAAATTGACTGCACCTCTGCTAAGCCCCAAGCCATGCCCACCAGCCAATCAGAGCGACTATATGCAAATTAACCCAACCAAGATGGCCACAGGCAGCCACGGAGCTGGAATAAGCAGGAGGTTTGGTTGCGCCGCTATGGAGGAAGCCAAGCTTCCTGCCTGCCCTGGATGGCTGTGGCCTCTGATAAAGGCAACAAAGCTTCAATTATAGAAGATAAATAAATCCCAGATACCTGCTTCTAGCCAGCCTTGCTGGGAGCTTGGGTCACTAGGCGTCGTGGCTAGCCTGCAAACAGTCATCAGACCCTCATCCAGGCTGGCCAGGCACCCCAGCAGGATCCCCACCCTGATCCAGGACACCCTTCAGAGCAAACCAGTTGGCCCTCACCCATGCATCAGGCCTCTATCCTATGTAACAAAAGGGTAATATGCAAATTGACCCTAACAGCAGAACGACTGGGAATGACTGGTCACTATGACACACACTGACCACCAGGGGGGCAGATGCTCAATGCAGGAGCTGCCTCTTGGTGGTCAGTGCGTTCCCACAGGGGGAGCTCTGCTCAGCCACAAGCCAGGCTGACAGCTGCCAGCACAGCAGTGGTGGCGGGAGCCTCTCCTGCCTCCTCAGCAGCGCTAAGGATGTCCAACTGCAGCTTAGGCCTGCTCCCCACTGGCAAGTGGACATCCCCCGAGGGCTCCCGAGCTGCCAGAGGGATGTCTGACTGTCAACTTAAGCCCGATCCCCCGGGGAGCAGGCCTAAGCCAGCAAGTGGACATCCCCCGAGGGGTCGCAGACTTCGAGAGGGCACAGGCCAGGTTGAGGCACCTCCCCACCCCCGAGTGCACCAATTTTTGTGCACTGGGCCTCTAGTAGTAAAATAAAAGAAAATGCAATGTAGAACCATCTACTACAGAGCTTCAAAGTGGAAATAAAGTACTCAAGGTGGGGAATAAAACATCTACTCAATGAACCTCAGAATTTTCCACCAGGCTGAGAAGAATTAAAACATCTAATCAACATCTCACACTAATAAGAGACTAGTAAGAAACTTGTGGCAACTGAAGATAAAAATCACATGATGAAGATCCAGAGACATTTAACAGAGGAAAAGGAATGCCTGGAAAAGCCATCTGGTTTCATAAGTGTTCCGAGGAATACACTGCACTAAGAATAACATCAGGGAACAGCAAAGGGCAGCTGAGTTCCTACTAAAAAGTTGAAAAATGTTCCTAATTCCTCAACAGGTACAGAAAAATCACCAAAACAACCCCTCTTTCCTGGCAGGCTTGTAAAGGAGAAAAAATGCTCTTCTCTGAATTCTTCTGACAGTCCAATGAAATGGTCACAAAAACTTACAATTTCTAAATGTTCTGAGACGCATCCCCAAAGCCATAATGGCAAAGAGACCCACTGTGCAGAGAATATTTATTTGCCAAGTGTCAAGACATAAAACTCTGATGACTATAACAATAGCTGGAACTTACTAGCTGCCAGGCCCTGTTCCAACGTGAACTAACTCAGAGCAGCTCTACGAAGTAAATGTTAGTACTACTATCCCTGCTTATGGATGAGAACCCTGAGGCACAAGAAGGGCAGTAACTCGCCCACAGTCCAACACGACCCAGGACGGCAATGCCAGGATTCAGAGTCTAAATTCCAAAGTCCGGCTCATTCTTCTGCCCTGCAATTTGGGCTGCTATTTATAATTCTAAAGGAAAACTTCCAGATCACATTCTGCAATTCCACGTGGGAGGAAGATGCTTCTGTGGAACAATAACGTACCTAGTCTTTGAGGAAACTTCCAGGGCCTGCTGAGTTCCTGGGCCACTATATCAAGAGATATGTTACAGCCTCTCCACAGGCCAAGTCTGACTGACAGAATGTGAGTAATTTTAATGAAGCACAAGAATGGGCCTTTGTTCTGAGGGGAAAACAGAGCAGAAAACAAAGCCAACAGAAAAGGACCAAGAGAGCGCTTGCTTTGGCGGCACATACACTAAAATGGGAACAACACAGAGATTAGCACGGCCCCTGCGCAAGGACGACACGCAAACTCATGAAGCGTTCCATATTTAAAAGGAAAAGAAGAATAACATGCATTATGGAGCCCAGCGCCTGCCGCCACTTCCTCTGAGGTTTCTAAGGATAAGATCTGATAGGAAAAAGCAAGCCCTGCCTGTCATTCCCCTTCATGCAAATGTTGTTTCACACTCAGTTGCATCTTGTCCTGTAGTATCTGCAAGATCAAACAAAGCTTTCTCCCACATGGGCCTGCACACGCACACTCACTCACACTTGGCATTTTGGTTTTAGCAGCTGAATACTGTGCACCACGTAGGCCCAAAGACCAAACATCAGCTTCAGTCCTACCAGCACTCTGGTGCCCAAACTCCAGTCACAAGCACCTTGCCATTTTTGTCAATCTGAGATATGTATTAGTTACTCGTCTTGAATGTGACTCACTTTTTTCACATAGGCCTGTTTTACAAGGAAAACTCTACCGCTGCTGCAAATAGAAAGCCTGCATGATGGGCTCTGGAACCCTTGAAGAGAAGGGGCTGTTAGAGATTCTTATTCTGAGCTGTGTGATGCTGTTATTTTTATAGGTCAAAAACAATCAAATATTGGCAATTTCATCTAATTCAACCTAACACCAAGCCAAGTCTTTTCCCCAATATCAGTAAGACGAAGAGAATTTAAAGGAAAATGCTAGTAACTGAGCCACTAGGCAATTGAAAGGAATTTAATGCAGTGACTTTTAACACTTAAAATAATGTTAAGTACTTGCTAGAAACTCAGCTAAGAGAAACGAAAGGGGATGTAGTATCAGTGAGTGAGGACCCCAATGGGAACATGAAGTCCCATTCTACTACCGACCAACCATGCAACCCACCTAACCGAGGGAGGCGTATACCCAGAAGATGGCAAATAAATGCTGCACCAGTGACCAGCCTCCAAACTTGTCTGCCCGTGAAAGTCGAAAATGATCCCTCCCTTGTTCTCCTGGGGTTCTTTTGAGGATCAAATGAGACTGATGACATAGACATCAGCATTTTTAAACCAGACAAGGCTGTCACAGAAAGATTATCATCCCGATAGAGCAGCAACAGGGGACAACTGCTGGGCATGTTGGCCACCCTGTATTTATCCACCTTCCTAACAGCAGCCAGATGTCATTTTAAAGGTTTGTTTCTTCTTTTCTGGATACTATCTTGATGGAAAGGTGAACCTAAGTAGACACCTTTGCACTACACAAGCCATCAGGGTCCCAAGAAACTCCTTCAGCCGGATCCTTCTGCCAGTGGCCAGGAGGTGGCCAATTAAGGTGAGACTGAGCGGTCAGGCGCTTCCTCCCTGGAATGCCTACCATCAGCAGAAGGAGAGAGTCAGAAAACAGCTGGTGTTCACTCCAGCAGCGAGGGCCTTAATTGGATCACCATTCCTTCTAGGAGACCATGTCTGGACTCTTACTTCCAGCTTCTAGCCTTCCACAGCTGCCTGACTCCTTCCTGTCCCCAAACCTGGCCTGCCATCAATTCCCTAAGATCACAATATCCTCAATCAGAACAGATTTCTGTTGCTCTTTACCATTGAGCCCGGGCAGACAGTCTTTCCAAAGTTCCTACTGCTATCCATCTGACCAGCTGATCTGCAATCACAACCCAACACCTCACATCCTGTCTAAAACTTTTCCTGAGGCAGTAAATGTGAAATGCATGCGAAGATAACACTTGGCCTTTCATGGAAAACCTCTTCCAGTTATTTCTATCTTCTTAGTGGACATATGGGCTTTGATTCCTGGAGGACATGATGTGGGAAGAGGCATGTACACAAGTTCCATTTTCCGGAGACTGAGAACTCTGCCCAGAGTTACATGGAAAGAAATCCCCCATCTTCAACTGTTCCTTTGCCAGCAAAAAAGAACAGTAACAGAAAAAGCTCGCTAATTCACTTTTGCCCTTCCACCTACTTGCAGTCTACTACCTGCATGGGTAGGGGTCACAAGCTGAGTAACACCTATCCCAGCCAGACTTCACTCCCTGAGGGGCAAGAACCTCTTAATCTATATATATACAAAAGGCTAATATGCAAAGTGTCCCCTTAGGAGTTCGACCAGGAGACCAGGAGTTCGATTACTGCTATGACATGTGCTGACCACCAGGGGGGCAGCGCAGAACCAAGGAAGGGCCCGGCTGACAACTGGAAGACCCCAATCGGCCCTGATCGCTGGCCACACCTCAGGACCCTACCCATGCACGAATTTCATGCACCAGGCCTCTAGTATGGAATAAAACTAACACTCCTACATATCTGGCATTTTACACACAGCATGTAACCTAATCCTCACAACTGGCTAGGTAGATACCAATGTTTGTGTTTTCCACATATCACCAAGCAATTCTCCAACATCATTGGGTGTCCTACAGTTCAACTCGATTCTGACACTTCTACCTGGAGACAGTGTCAGATCCCACGAGTTAAGGCCTCAGTCCTACAAGACTGCACCAGCCCCTGACTTCAGGCGACAGATGCAACTCCAGATTGTTATGTGTGCTTCTGACTGACCAGCTATGTACCTCAATTTGATTAATGTGTTAGAGGGCCTCTCGGAACTCGGAGAAACATCTAACTTACTAGATCACCAGTTTATTAGGAAAGGAAAGAACTCAGGAGCAGCCTGATGGAAGAAGCATACAGGGTGAAGTGAGTGGGAAGGGCGTGGAGAGCTACCACACTCTCACAGAGGGCCTCTCTCCCCACACTCAGTGTCCCCCACCCAGAGCTCTCTGAACCCTGTCCTCTGGGTTTTCATAGAGGCTTCACCCCACAGGCATAAATGATTGAATCACTGGCCATTGGCAACTGAACTCAATCTCCAGTCCTTCTCTCCTCCCCTGAGGGGGGTGTGGGACTAAAGTTCCAGCCCTCTAATCATATGGTTCTCCTGGCAACCAGTCTCTAACCTTTGGTGCTTTCCAAAAGTCACTATGGTAAGGTGACCAGATTTAAAGCGGTACACCATTGACGGGGGAGGGGGGCGGGGCGGGCGTGTCTTTTTCTTTCTTTCTTTTTTTTTCTTTATTATTACTTAAAATATTACAAAGAGTAATCAGGACTTTTTTAAAACACCAAGGGACGTGAGACAAACTGTTCAAAATCAGGACTGTCCCGCCAAAATCGGGACGTCTGGTCACCTTACACTATGGTGAATAACAAGACACCTTTATGGATATCATCACTTTGAAATCCCAGGGGTTTTAGGGGCTTAGTACCAGAAATGGGGAAAAAAAACAAATGTACGTATATCTTTCCTGTAAATCACAGTATTACGGCAGACATAATTCTTGGGCTCAGGGAGGTAAGGCAAGGGACACAGCTGAAAAGAGGAGGAGCCAGGATTCAAAGCTATGGCTGTCCATGCACTCTTGTGCCAGCCTGCCAGGGCACTCTAACAGCCTGATGGGAGAACTGAAGCAATACCTCTGTCTAATGATCTACTGCCACAAACGTACACTGAGAGTCTAATGCGTGACAGGCATACAATGTTTGTACAAAATGCTAAGAAGTGAAGAAAATGGAGAAGCTCCCCTTCCCTCAAAGCTGACAAGCATTGTGGTGGTACAGTTATCTAAACACTTGATGATGACGCGATGCAATGTACACACTCAACCAGACCACATATCTTCACTGAGCACCTTCTAGATGTTTCTAGGGACTGCGACTACATAAGGGAACAAGACAGCATAATGACAACATGCCCACACAGGGCTGACTTTATGGTACGGGAATAGAAAAGCACAACGGCCCTGACTGGCTTGGCTCAGTGGATAGAGCATCGGTCTGCGGACTCAAGGGTTCCAGGTTCGATTCCGGTCAAGGGCATGTACCTTGGTTGCGGGCACATACCCAGTAGGAGGTGTGCAGGAGGCAGCTGATCAATGTTTCTCTCTCATTGATGTTTCTAACTCTCTATCCCTCTCCCTTCCTCTCTGTGGAAAATTCAATAAAATATATTTGAAGAAAAAAAAAGAAAAGCACAATGTGCAGTGCGAGTTGGTGATAAGTGTTATGGGGGCAAACAGAGAGGGACAGATTTATAAGGGAGAGGGTACCATCTTAAATATGCACCAGTTTCAAATGGTCCCCACGGCTCTATTAGGATGCCGTGGGGCAAAGTGTCACAGAGAACAAGGGTGTAAGAGGACAGAGAAGAGAAGTGGGAGCTGGGTGGGTCGGGAAAAAGGGTGCAGGACGTGGAAAGTCTCCAGGATGAGATGAGTGCTGAGCAAGGCATCCCCTTCCCTTCACTTCCTTTGCAGGAATGTGCCTCCTGACTGTCCACGCTGCAGGGCATGAGTCAGCACTGCTGACTTCACACAGCCTTTCCAGCAAATGCCTGTGTCTCTCCACGCTGTCCAAATCTTTGAGTCGCCTCCCAATGTTACAAACTTATGTGATTATGTCAGCCTTTCCTGGGTCATGAAGGTCAATGGCAACTTTTAGGAGTTTATTTAAATTGTAAGAGAAATACAATCACAGTATAAAACATGAAAAATAGACCCTGGCCGGTTAGATCAGTTGTCCAATGGAGTATTGTTCCGATACGCCAAGATTGTGGGTTCAATCTCCAGTCAGGGCACATACAAGAACCAACCAATGAATGCATAAATAAGTGCAACAAAGAGATGTTTCTCTCTTTCTCTCTCCCTTTGTCTCTCTAAAATCAACAAATAAATTTTAAAAATAAGTAAGACTCTCCTTTTTTAAAAAAAATACAAAAAATATCAGGAAACATAAAGGTTTCCAATATTACCTCTGCTCACATTTTGGTACATTTTTCACCTAAGTTGTTTAACATAACTAGGATCACTTCGCATCCATATAATTTTGTACCCTGCTCTCATTATTTTTACTAAATATATCATTTTTAATTCTACATATGCATTTTCTGCTTTGAAAGAATTCTGCACAGCCATGGCTGGTTTGGCTCAGTGGACAGAGCGTTGGCCTGCAGTCTGAAAGATCCTAGGTTCGATTCCCGTCCCAGGGCACATGCCTGGGTTGTGGGCTCGGTCCCCAGTAGGTGGTGTGCAGGAGGCAGATGATCAGTAATTCTCTCTCATCCTTGATGTTTCTATCTCTTTCCCCCTCTCCCTTCCTCTCTGAAATCAATAAAAATATTTTTTTTTCAATTCAGACATCAATTTAATGGCTACATAATATTCTACTCTACTGATGCACTATACTGCCAAGCATTTAAATTTCCAAGTTTTCATCAATATAAATTTCCCTGCAAGTAACTTTATGCAGCAGGTATTTCAAATAATTCCTGCAATAGATTCCAAGAAGGAGAATTGTGGGAAGCTGGGCAGTCACAGGCCCCCCAGACTTACTCACTGCACTGGCTGCGGAGGCAGCCACGGAAGCTGGTCATCTCTAGCCACCTTGATGCTCTTGAAGGCAAATGGCTATAGAAGCAACATATTTACCTGCTGTCAGAATCCGAGGCGATTTCCTTTCTCCCTCCAAAGCGGATCTGGCACTGCACAGAAAAAGAAGCCACTGAGATCTGCTGTTGGGATGGGACACTCAACTGACACAAAACAGTCCACACAGGCCTCAGGGTCTGCCGGGGACACAGGGCCAGAAACTCTGGTGCCAAATCAGTGTGTCCCTTTGTCCTGGGTGTCAGCCCAAGACATAAGACAGTGGACACCCAGCCTTCCAGCCGCCACTTAAAGGAAATCCTTATCTCCCTCCCACTTGCACAGAGTGAGCCTTGTGGGAAAACAATGCTAAGAGGAAAACAGAAGCACACAGCTTTTGCACATTATCTAGGAAACTTCATGTGTCAGCAGCTGGCTGTCCATAATACAGGGCTCTTCAAGGCCAATAATTAAAACTTCCACAAATCTGCAATGATGGGGCCCTTTTGAAGGTTGTTACGAACGGCTAGAAAATTACAACAGTATAAATCATGCTTCAGCCCTTGTCAGGTGGCTCAGTTGGTTGGAGTGTTGTGCTGTACACCAAAAAATTGTGTGTTCAATTCCTGGATAGGGCACATACTTAGGTTTCAGGTTCAACCCCTGCTCAGGGCATGTACAGGAGGCAACTGATCAAATGTGTCTCTCTCACATCAGTGTTTCCCCCCCTCAACCCCGCTCTCTCTCTTCCTCTCTCTAAAATCAATAAAAACATATCCTTTGGTGACAATTTAAAAAATTACGCTCCAAATAAGTCATCTGGTTGTGCTGAGTGACAATTTTCCCAGGGTGGGTACAAACAAAAGCAAACTGTTGTTTTTTTTTAATTGCAATAAAATATAGAAAACGTAAGATCACCGGTTTAACCAATTCTAGTTATACAATTCAATTCACAATATTGTGCACCCATCACCACTACCCACTCTTCTCTTTTAAAGAGTGGGTAGCAGGCTTACAAGATTCCTGAACTTACTATATATATATTTTTTAAATGATAACATTTGTTAAAACTTATAGAACTTTGCACTCAAAATTGGTTTATCTTACTATATGAAAATTATACCTCAATAAAGTTGATCTTTAAAAGGCATCCATATACAGCACTTTCGTTCCCCCCAAGTAATAATACCAATTATGGTAGATCTGGGCATAAGCTCCAATTTATTTCTATTTAACTACTACGCTTTAAAGTGGTTCCACTTGCCTCCTCATTTTCTTGTCATATTTTCTTTTTTTTTAATATATTTTTATTGATTTCAGAGAGGAAGGGGGAGAGAGAGATAGAAGCATGATGGAGAAAATCATTAATCGGCTGCCTCCTGCACACTTCCTACTGGGGATCAAACCTGCAACCCAGGCATGTGCCCTTGACCAGAATCGAACCCAGGACCCTTCAGTCCACAGGCCAACACTCTATCTACGGAGTCAAACTGGCTAGTGCTTCTTGTCATATTTTCCATTTCTGGAGCAAAGAAAGAGGAAACAAATACGTGTGCTCTTAATTTACAGTGGACCAAGAGCTGACCAGGCCTTTACCTGCTTTAATAAATGCAATTCACTCAACAGCCCTGTGGCGATCAGTGAGCAGATTACAGAGAAGGATGCCCAGGAAGGCTAGATGAATTGCCCAAGCACACACAGCGGGGAAGAAATGAAACTGGCCTTTGACTCAGCTACACCTGAGCCTGTGTTGTCTGCACTGTATCAGGACACCTCGAAGTTTGGGCAGATGGTGAAGTCTCTGATGGTGACTAACACCTAACACAATCAACACGTAACACACACCTTTATTAAAGTATTTATCTCCTATCCCCCTATACTGTGATTACATGCATATGATTGTCAGTCACCCCGTTTGAAATATGAGCTACCCAGAATTCCCAGGGCTGGATCCCAGCTCTGCTTGCTACTTACTGACTGTGACACCTTAAGCAAGTTATTGGGCCTTTCTGAGCTTCGGTTTCTTTAGCCATAAAATAGAAATAATTGTAGGAACTACCTCACAGAGTGGCTGGCAGGATTAAATGTAAAGCACTTAGCAGAGAGCCTAGCACATGTTGAATGTGCAATAAATGATGCAGGTGGTACATGCAGATAAGCAAACTTAAGCTAGCTCCTGTCAAAGCTCACTTCCCACCCAGCCAAAACCAGGCATCAAGATAGCATCAACCAATCAGAACAGAGCCCACTGGAAAGGTCCATGTCATCGATCCTGGGCATGGTTCATTCCCCTCATCTCTGTTCTTATGCTCACAAAGTCCTAACCCAACCACCATGGTTGGTACCCGTAAGAGCGGAAACTCACATCAACACCCTTCTCTAAGGGACATCCCTGAAGGATGGGGTCCCCGGAATGCTTTAGAGAGGAACACCTCTGTTCCTCCCGCTGATCGCCTTTCCTGCTCTCTCATTTTCTGGGGGAAACTACTGGCCTCACTGTTCCCAGATACCACGCGAGAGTAAATCTGTCTACATAGAAGGACAGAAATGACTTCTCTGTGAATTATCTAACACTATTACTCAATCTCAAGGTCAAACATGAGCTTTCCTCTTACCTGTTTCACGGCATCCAGCAGTCGCTCCAGCAGAAATTGTCTTTTCATGTCATTGTTCTGTGATCCTGAAATGCAGCAAGGCTTAATTAGTTCTGTTTGACATTAGCCTTCTAGTAAGACTTTCTGACATATAGTACATAGTTGTCCCCAACTAGGATCAGCCTTCTCTTTAATAGAATCCAGACCGGCACCGATAATCTACATCATCACAATGAAGTTTGACCATTTCTCGGTCACTGCAACCGGGAACGCATCTAAACCATGGTCCCCAAATTTGAAGAATGTGTCTGGAGCAGTCTAACTCTGGGCTTCACAACTTGGCACTACTGATGTTTGGGCCAGATGGTGGAGGCTACCCTATGAATCGTAGAATGTCTAGCAGCATCCCTGGCTTCAATCCACTAAATACTATTAGTGTGCACATGCACACACGTACACATGTGCACACCCTAACTGTGGCAACAAAAATGTCTCTGGTACTGGCTGGTGTGACTCAGTTGGTTGAGTGTCATGCCCCTGCATCGAAAAGCTGCTGGTTCGATTCCTAGTCAGGGATTATGCCTGGGTTGCAGGCTCAGTCCCCAGCAGAGGGCATGCAGGAGGCAGCTGGTCGATGTATGCCTCTCACATGAACGTCTGTCTCTCTGTCTCTCCCTCTCCCTTCCTCCCTCTATAAAAAACAATAAAAAAAAATCTTTTGATTTGAAAAATCAACATTTTGAAAAATGCCTCTGGGGAGCAAAATTATCTTCGGTTGAGACTCAATGGTCTAATTTAAAATACAGGTTTCCTGCCCTAGTTGGTTTAACTCATGGATAGAGCATTGCCCTGCGGACAGAAAGGTCCAGGGTTTGATTCCAGTCAAGGGCACATGGCCAGGTTGCGGGCTCTATCCCGAGTAGGGTATGTGCAGGAGGCAGCTGATCAAAAACATCATCATTGATGTTTCTATGTCTCTCTCCCTCTCCCTTTTGCTCAGATATCAATAAAAATGTATTTAAATAAACACACACATATATATGTGTGTATATATATGTATATATGTGTACATATATACATATGTCTGTATATGTGTGTGTATGTAGGCACTGCTCATTGGTGGATCTCATCATCATCTCCAGCATCCTTTTCCCATGCCGCTGCAATACCTAATTGCTCCCTTCCTAAGCCTCTCATAAGGCTGACCTTAAGAAGTTCTACTAATGAGATGTAAGCAGAAGTGCACTGGGAGGGTTCTGGGAAAATTATGCCTTCCTGATAAAAGAAAAGATATACATGGCTTCCTTCCTCCTTCCATCCTTTATGGTAATCACAGACACATTGCGTGGGGCCCAGCAGCATCTTGCTACCATGAAGCAACAAGCCTAGAGGGAAAGCCAAGAGAATCACAAAGACACCAGCCTTGATGTCATTTTGCTGGTGAACCAATTCCAGGAATCTACTACCTCTGACACAACGAAGACCTCCTTTTGTTCAAAACACTGTACGATGGGCTGTTACCTGCAGCCAAAAGCTTTCTCAACTGATACACATGGCACACACGGAACTTCCACTTAGAGAGATCTGAGCAAGGGCTCTTCCAGTCCCAGACAGGACATTGTCAGAGCTACATCTGATGCTCCACAGGAGGCCCAGTGACTCCAACCAACAGAGACACGGCCACCTGCTATGATACACCTCACACAGAATGCAGCTGCTGCAAAGGAGGCTCCGAGTCAGAGTTCCAAGAGCAGATGCTCCACGTCGCAGGCCCTGAATTGCCACCAAGCTGCTTCCTCCCTGGGCAACTCCACTAGGGCTTCCCCAGGGAGCACCAGCAGGGCAGCACCCTAGAGGTGGCCAGTGATTCATCTGCGTCATCCCAGGGCCACCCAGAGGATAACAACTGTGACCTTGTTGATCACTTCTTGCATACCAGGCACTCGACTGAACACTGCATGCATTATGTCACAATTTTCACCACCACCCTGCAAGCCAGATATTAGGTCCCCATAACACAGATGTGGAAACTGGAGCTCAGAGAGGACAACTGTGTGCATTGGCTCATTCAGTATTTATTTAACTTCAACTTTGTGTCAGGCAATATTCTAAGGCAGCAGTTCTCAACCTGTGGGTCTCGACTCCTTTGGGGGTCAAACGACCCTTTCACAGGGGTCGCCTAAATATATCCTGCATATCAGATATTTACATTAAGATTCATAACAGCAGCAAAATTACAGTTATGAAGAAGCAACGAAAATAATTTTATGGCTGGAGATCACCACAACATGAGGAACTGTATTAAAGGGTCACGGCATTAGGAAGGTTGAGAATCACTGTTCTAAGGGGCTGGGGACACAGGAGTTAAGTGCTATAAAAGCCATTTTCTCATGGAGCAAAAATTCTATGAGGAAGAAACAAAATAGAACCTAAGTAAAGACATAAATGAGATGATGTTAGAATCCTACCAGGAAGAAAAACCAAATGTGCTGATGAGACAGGGAGGAAGCAAGAGGCCATGGCAGCCATGCAGTCATGGGAGGCCTCTCTGCCCAGGTGACACTGAGCAAGAAGAGGAGCAGCCATGGAAAGGTATGGGCAACCAGGGTTCCAGGCAGAGCAAGCAGCCAAGGTAGAGCCCACAAGGCAGGAACACACTCGGCTTCTGGCTTTCCAGGCCCAGAAGGAAGTCTTCTGTAACGTGAGCGAAAAGCAAAAAAAGGGGAAGTAAAGATCATACAGGCGGGCAGGGGCCAATCACAAAGGGTCTCGTGGACCATGTAACGGGTTCAGTTTTTGTTCTAATGTGAATTCTAACTGGTGGAACTGTGACCTTGACTCAAGACTGTGCCCCCCAAATGCCTGAGTCAGAACTCTCGCCACACAGGCCCGGAGCTAAAACCAGTCATGGATACTCTGCAGACACAGTTATACAGCTGACTCCTAAATGTTGCCGCTGTTATTTTACTGGAAGAGGTTTTGGGAAAGGACAGCCTCCACATCGTTCACCAGACAAGAGGCCATCCTGAAGCGTCACTCCTGACGGAGACTCCTCCCACCCAAGGCCCTGGAACATGTCCCCTGACGCCCGTGCCCATCAGTAAGTCCTGCTCTTTATTCAGCAGGATTAGTTGGTATTCTTCTCTAACACCAGAATAGGGAAGTCAGGCTTGCTTTCTGCCTTTTCCCAAGTACTGCATCCAAC
The DNA here is from genome assembly GCA_004026665.1 of Murina feae. Classification (NCBI taxonomy): domain Eukaryota; kingdom Metazoa; phylum Chordata; class Mammalia; order Chiroptera; family Vespertilionidae; genus Murina; species Murina feae. The sequence goes on along the minus strand of PVJC01033296.1, from coordinate 5,369 downwards.
AACCCCCTTGCCCTTGGGCAATGCCAGCTGGAAACCTGACAAGGTCCCCCTTCTCTCCCCCTACCCCCCACCCCGAAATGCCGTTGCTCTTTTTTCTGATCGTAAATGTACAAAGAAAATAAAAATCTCCATCATCTCTCTAGGATCCATTTTTAGTGCAGCAATCCTCAAGCTGCCATGTGCATGTGAACCCCCTGGGTGATGTGAAAAGGCAGACTCAGATTCAGCAGATCTGAGGTGGGGCCTGGGGTTCTGCATTTCTCACAGCTCCCAGGTGATGCTGATGTGGTTCCTGACCAGCATCTGAATAGCAAGAATTTAGCACCTACCCTTAAGGACACACACAATGATCCTAGGTGTTTTCTATGGTATCTTGCCACCACCGCTTTTTTTGGCTGAGATGTCAACAACCTCTCCTGACTTATCTTGCAACGCTTCTCTCATGGCAGCAAGAAAAGCCTGTTCTCTATAGAGAAACAGCCTGACGTTGTGTAGGTCTCAGCCCACCACCCCCCTCCCTGGCTGCCATCTCTCTACTGGAGAAAAGTGCACTTGATGAGACAATCCTGACCTCAGAGAGGCCTCTGTGGCCATCCTAGCCCTGAATGAGGATAAGAGAAGGGGTCTCATAGGATGGAGGGAGCACAGACGGCCTTGGGGACACTCAACTGCAGGATGTGCCCAAGAGGTTCATGGCTGATAGTGGAAGGAGCACTAATGGGAAGTCACAAGGTATCATGAGTCCTCATCCCGGCCAGGATGCATGTGACAGGGACAGCCACTTCCCTTCCCTGTGCACTGGTTTCTGCATGAGCTCATGCCCTCCTTGCTCCACAGCTTGCCAACATGGGGCCGCTGAGGAGAAAGGCAGGCAGAGAATCAAAGAGACAAAGAGGAGAACATAGCACCCCTGCCAGGGCCAGGAATAATCCTCCAGTCTGACCCATATCCACCTGCTGAGCCTCAAGTGTGGACTAAGCCATTAAGCAATTGACATTTCATCCTTTGGTCCTTAACGAAGAAGGAAAGGTGGCTCCACCCACCAGAGCACTGAGGCTCAGAGAGGAAAGATCTTCATCCAAGGCCAGTCTCACGGGAAGTGCTGGAGGAGGGATTCAATTTCAAGTCCACTGGCTCCTGGCTTGGCCACCTCTGAATCTCGCTTACTCCCAACCCCCGTAAGAAACCTGCAGCTACAGCCTCACTGCCAGTCGGGGAATGACTCCTCTGTGAAAGCCCACTTTCCCTGCTTCCTTCCTCCTGCAAGGACAGCCTTCAACAACAGCCAGAACAGGCTTCTTTTCAATTTGCAATTCTCCATCAGAATGAAAATAAAATATGTAAAGCCACCCCAGGAAATACTGCCAGAGGTCACACAAACCTGTCAGGAAATGCAGTGACCCCCCGGGGCTCGAAATCAGAAATCACATGTGCGCATGAAAATCACTCACCTGGTTCAGGTGCACCCCTGTGGTCTGCAATGTCTAGAATCCTTGGGCCTCTACATTAATTTTTACCACAAGCCTCGAGGGGTTAAGAATGGGGCAGCCCAGGTTCAAATCCTACCACCAGCTGTGACCGTGGGCAAGTTACTCAAACTCTCTACACCTCCTAGGTCTGCTAAATAAATGAGTGGTTGTTTACTGTACGCCTACCACAGTGCCAAGTACAGACCAAGCACTTTATACACATTAACTATGACATTGTTGTTATTGGCGTAAGACCTCTGGCTCTAACAGTTACTTTCAACTAGCTACCTTCTCTCCAAAGCAAAGGCAAACCAATTCAATGTAGGCATCTGTGTTCATTGCCCTGGGGATAAAACAGTGAAAAGTGTCCATGGCATCCAGGGAGGACGAGCAAGATGCACAAGGCACTCTATGCATAGTCCTTCTCTAACCCTTTCAGCAACCCTGAAGGCCCAGGTAAACACTGTTTCCATCCACAGAAGAGTTAGGTGGCTTGATCAAGGCCACACATACAATTAAACTGTGGGATTTCCCTGCCTCTCCATGCAATGGCAGAAGTGAAGTCATGCCAGGCACCTCTGTGGTCTAAGGCTAATCCTTGCAATGCACTCAGAGGTATAAGGGAGAAAAGAAAAAGAAGACAATGTTCTTTGGGTACCCACTGCATGCCGGGAATTCTGCCCAAGGTCACGCAGCAAAGAAGCGCTACATGGGAGTCTGGACCCTGGTCTGCCCGACTCTCAGCCCAGTGCTCTCTCCACAAGCCACACTGCCATCCAGTTGGGGGCCAGGGGAAGTTTACTGCAAAGGAGAGAACTGTGTTTTACATGCTGGAAAGGACCAGAATAAGTAAATCCATACAAACAGAACGCAACTGCTTAACGGGTACAGGGTTTCCTTTTGGGGTGATGACAATGTTTTGGAATTCTAGAGGTGGTAGTATGACATTGTGAATGTACCAAATGCCACTGAACTGTTCACTTTTAAGTGGTTATTTTTATAATTGTTAAAATTATAATTTAACAATTGTTAATTGCTTTAATTGTATTAAACCCATAAGTAGTTTTATGCTATGTGAATTTCACCTCAATAAAAAAATGTAAGGCCCTAGCTGGTTTGGCTCGGGGTAGAGTATCAGCCTGTGGACTGAAGGGCCCCAGGTTCAATTCCAATCAAGGGCACAAGCCATTGAGGGCTCAATCCCCAGGAGGGGGTGTGCAGGAGGCAGCCAATAAATGATTCTCTCTCATCACTGATGTTTCTAACTCTCCCTCTTCTTTCCTCTCTGAAATCAATAAAAATATTTATAAATAAAAAATATATATCTGCATCAGGTAGATATTGGCCCAGAACACATCTCCCGCCCCCCTCCCCCACCAAGCCAAAGCAACATCTACAGCAGGATTCTCCGAAGGGCAGGTGTAACAGACAACTGCAGGTAGTACCCAGCCCCAACCCTGAACAATCGAGTAAAAAGGCCACCCACACTCACTTCTCTTCCAGATTTCTGATGATGAGGGGACAGTCTGTCTGACACTATAGGAGGTCCTTAACTCTAGCCTCAGTCAGGCTCCTAATAGGAAACAGGCACACTCAAAGACAGATAGTTCAAGGAGGTTTACTTTAAGGGGCTCTACTGAAGAAAGGGTATAGATAAGCAATTCTCAACCAGGGTGATGTCACCCTCCACCCCTCTAAGGACAGTCGACAATATCTAGAGACATTTTGGGCACAACTGGAGGATGCTCCTGGCATCTGGTGGGCAGAGTCCAGGGATGCTGCTAAACATCTTACACTGCACAAGAGAGCCCCACAACCGAAAATCATCCAGCCTAAATGTCAAGAGTGGCAATTAGGAAATTCTGTCCTAAAGGAGGTTTGATTATCCCATTTCACAGATGATGTGACTGAGGCTCAGAAAAGCTAAATAATTAAACGCCCCCCCTGTGCTCTGAATCCCATCTCCTCTCACCTGCTCAAAGACTCCAGCAACTGTCCCTTTTTCCCACACTGTCAACTTTATAAAATTCCTGCAGCATACAAGGATACTGTAATATCTCCCCCAAATTTAATATTAGCCGTGCCTTGTTCCCACATGCCCTTCCAACTGCAATCCCTTTCTCTGCTGCCCTGTCCAGAACAGCTCTTTCCTCTGAGAGCCACCATTAATTACTGTTCCAAGTTCGGCCCATGCCTTGTGTTCCCATCTCCTTCACGTGCGCTGAATTATCTACCCAGTGGCCGTAACATCTGGAAGTGCAGGTGAATACTCAGTAGAGACTCATTGATATTACAGAGCAAACGCATGATACACTCAGTGATACTCCGTGATTCTTTCATTGTACCCTGCAAAGCTGCAGTTCACAATAAAGCCCTGCATAAACTTGTTGTGCACTATCTCAGATTATCTGTTTCTAGTTTTCACTGAATAAGCATACACCTCTAATGGACCACAGAACAGTAGTCAGCAAACTTCTGCTGTAAAGGGCTAGGAAGTAAACACCTTTAACCTTTGCGGTTCATACAGTCAGTCACTGTGACAATCACTCAGTTCTTCTTTTGTATCTCAAAAACAGCACAGACAATACATTAATGAATCAGCATGGCTATTTACAAAAACAGGCCTTGGGCTGGATTTACTGCAAGCCCCGCTTACAGACCACTGCTCAGCAGCACTATGGGGTAAGTGGAGGTAAAATTGAAACAGTAGTGTCTACCTTTCCAGACTAAACAGCTCCCCTGCAGTAGACAATCACATATTCGGTGTCCCCAGTAGGCAGTAAACCAGGCCCCATCTTAGTCATGCTGCCATCTTCCCTCACCCTATAACCAACACCCCACATCAGAGCTTTGCAGGGGTCAGGTACATCACATCACCTTTTACCACCGGCAGAATTTATGCTAAAGTCACATTTGCAGGCATCTAGGATGCCTGATGCTCTCAACCCAATGGAGAGTTTAATGCTATTGTTTTCCACCCTGTTTCAAATTTAAAGAGATGGAAAGAACACAGAAGTGAATGGGGGAGCAGACAGGGTTGTCCGATATACTCCAGAGGCATGCATGTACATGACCAAAATCGAATCCCTCAAATCCTATGGGTCAGGTGGGGCATGCAAATGAGTGACGTGGCAGGGAAGGAGGGGGAGGCAGAGACTGCGAGGATCAAGGCAGATGCCCCTTTAGAGATGGCAGCTGCTACTCAGTTCTAGCTGACAGCCCTTCTCAGCAACACCAGTACAGCACTGCTCCATCTCCCAGGTATTTTTAAAAAGCCAGAAATTCAGATTGTCATGCCAATTAGTTGACATTGTTAACATAAAAAAACAATGAAACCTGTAAAGAATTTTTGTGAGTTTATTTGAGCCAAACTGTGGACATACGCAGGGAAGCAGAACCTCAACAAATTGAGATAATGCTCCAGAGAATGGCGGGTTACATTTGTATTTATACACTGCAATCAAAGGAATCAAAGGAAAGGGAGGTATGTGGGTTACATAAAATCCACTGGTGATAGACTAGAGAGGCAGGAGAAAGCAAAGCAGGGAAACCCCTGGGATTGGATAAAAAGTAAAGTGATAGACACATACTTAGGTGGGTGCTGGAACAATTAACATGATAACAATGAAGGAATTTGTGGTATCTGTCCTGGTGCCCAGCACATTAGGTTGTGCCCCAGGGGCTCCAGGAAAAAGGGAAGTTACAAGTTACCCAGACATTTCAAAGGTATGTTATCACAGATGCAAAAAGACAGATAGGCTCAGTTAAGGTAAAGGTTGACCTTGTCAGTGAAGATACTGGCCTAGGACGTCACTGCCCACCATAACTGCTTTTAGTTAAAGTTTAATTTCAGACCATCCTTTGCGGTTACTTTAGGTCTCCTGAGTTTGCAAGACCACC
>PVJC01033295.1:0-19440 GCA_004026665.1 Murina feae | reverse complement strand
AACGTACCCGGCACACATTAGATTAGATTTTGTCTATGGACAGATTTTTTTTTTTTTTTTGTCTTCCTCCTTGTTATTGTTTCTTCCTGAAAATTGTTGGTTGAAACACAGATAGTGTGTGTATCTATTCCTGGAAGTGAAATGAACATGTCCTTTGTTCTGTTCTGCCTCAGAAGAAAATGGGGATGGGGATTTGAGACTATCTAATCAGGAGTTGAACTGGATTTAAAGTTTGTTATGATAGTTTCCTATAATGAACCAAAGGCTTCCAATTTTTCTAATATAACCTTGTTCTTAGGGTGGAGTCTGTTTATCAGAGGGTTTTTCTTATTGCCTCCTTCACTCTTAGTCCACCTTTTTGTGCCTATTTCTCAGAGAGAGTTTTCTCCAAGCCCTTGCCCCTCTCTTAGTAGTCAAATGTTGTTGCTTGTTTCTTAGTGCTTTCCAGTTTGGTGGAGTGGGACAAAGAGGCTCTCTGTTGTCCTGGTTCAGTCTCAAGCTTAGCAGGGTCCTCAGTCTTGGAGGAGGGACTTTCCCAATAAACCTGACCCCTCTCATAGTGGCTGGGTATCTCTAATGGTATATACAAAATATGGTGTCCTTTCCCCAGCCAGAGGTAGAGGTTATTCTTTCTATTATCTTCTTAGGTCCTGGAGGCAATAATATGAGTTTTTATTCCCCCTGAAAATTAAGACTTTTTGCCCATAGGCAAGAAAGGTACGGGTGATGTGTATACTTTCTTCTCACTATAATGTCTACTCTTTCCTAGACTTTCACCATTTAGGAAAGCTTTCTCCAGTTTTTTGTTGAGAACATTTGGTGAGGATCCAGAGAGAAGAGTCTTTGAATAGGGCAAACCCCTTTTGCCTGAAGCTTCCTGGGGTTCTATACTCTCATGGTCATCCACACTCAGCTATTTGCAATTTTTTTTTAAAGAAATTGAATACATAATGGCTTAAATAGCATTCCCCTTTTCTCTTCTGCTCATTCCTATGTGAATAAGTGTTGAAGTCTCCATCTCTCCTTAGAGGTACTTATCAGTAATATCAGGCTTAGTTGACCTGTTATGTCAGCAATCCGTTGACACCAACAAAGACAAATTAAAGGATGGTCAGCAATACAGATGACCCTGCTAAAGTTGGATTGCCTGAACTGTATTCTGACCATTCTCAGTAGCTTTCAGTAACCTGATCATAAAAAGAAAGAAATTAAATGATAGCATTACCCTGTAATCAATGGTATTGTTTTGTTGGGTGGGTGTTTTGGAATAATGGTATTACAAAGGGAAAAGAAGATTGTGCTAAGAGAAAATTAGATAAGACTATCATAGTACACAACTTAGAAAATAAAATTTAGAGATTAGAAAGGAAACAGAAATGTTAAGAGATAACCTATAGACATAGACATAGAGGGGGAAAGGACTGGGAAGGTTGGATATGAGGTGGAAGGGGTCAATTGGAAAAACACATACAGCAAAGGGAACATCTGTGGCCAACCTGCATAGTAGGCTCTGCCATGGGCCACAGAAGCTCCCGCACACCCAGAGCAGGCCACAAGGTTGGATCCAGGTGGCAAGCAGCTGCCAAGGAGCCTCCAAGATCGCGTGGGCCCGCGATTGCTCTATTCCCAGGCGTGCAGGGCTGGGTCCAGGCTGCCGGCTCCAGGCCTTGTGGCTGCCCACCACCACTGAGAACCACCGCGGGCGCAATCGCTCTATTCCCAGCCCCAGCTGCAGGGCCAGGGGCCTGGGCGGCTTCCCGACCCTGCAGCTGCCCGCCACTGCCTGGAACCGACTGTCGGCGCACACACAGGCAGAGGCCAGGCCTCCGTCTGTGCCTTCGCTGCATGATTGCTTTATTTCCAGCCCAGGTCTTCTCGCTCCTCCCACCCTGCTCCTGCCACTGGTCTGCCCTATTGGACCCGGTGTTTGGGTGGGCTTCCACCATCTTGGCTGGGCTAATTTGCATACCGTTGCTCTGATTGGCAGTTGGGCATCCCGAAGAAACGGTCAATTTCAATATTATGCTTTTATTAGTTAGGACTAGAGGCCCAGTACACAAAAATTTGTGCACTCAGGGGGCCCATCAGCCTGGCCTATGCCCTCTCTTAGTCTGGGACCCCTCAGAAGATGTCTACCTGATGGTTTAGGCCTGCTCCCTGGGGCCTGAGGCCTAAGATGGCAGTCAGACATCCCTCTGGAAGCCTGGGAGCCCTCAGAGGATGTCCACTTACCAGCGGGGAGCAGGCCTAAGCTGCAGTCGGACATCCTTAGTGCTGCTGAGGAAGCAGGAGAGGCTCCCACCACCACCACTGTACTGGCAGCCATCAGCCTGGCTTGTGGCTGAGCAGAGCTCCCCCTGTGGGAGTGCCCTGACCACGAGGGGCATCTCCTGCATTGAGCATCTGCCCCCTGGTGGTCAGTGTGTGTCATAGTGAACAGTCATTCCCAGTGGTTCTGCTATTAGGGTCAATTTGCATATTACCATTTTATTATATAGGATTATATAGGATAGAGGCCTGGTACATGGGTGGGGCTGGCTGGTTTGCCCTCAAGAGTGTCCCAGATCAGGGTGCTGTTACCGCTGGGGTGTTTGGCCAGCCTGGATGAAGGGCTTATTGCTGTTTGCAGGCTGGCCACAGCCCCTTCAGGGTAGGGTCCCTGCTGGGGTGCCTGGCCAGCATGGGTGAGGGGCTGATGGCAATTTGAAGGCTGGCCACAGCCCCTTCAAGGCAGGTTCCTGGCCACTCTGGGTGAGGGGCCCATGACTTTTTGCAGGCTGGCCACAGCTCCCATTGACCCAAAGTCCCAGTGAGGCTGGCTAGAAACAGGTTTCTGGGGTTTATTTATCTTCTGTAATTGAAACTGTTGCCTTGAGCGAACTCCACACCCTGCCTACACAGGCAGTTTCCTCATCGCTGGTGCAACGAAAACCTCCTGTTTGCTCTAGCTCTGTGGCTGATGGCCGCCATTTTGGCTGAGTTAATTTGTATACAGTTGCTCTAATTGACTGTTGGGCATGGCTTAGGTGTAACAGAGTGATGGTAAATTTGCATATTACTCTTTTTTTATTAGACTAGGGGCTAGCTGAATGAAATTTGTGCACTGGGAAGGGGGGGTCCTCAGCCCAGCCTGCCCCCTCTAACATATTGGGAGCCCTCAGAGGGTGTCCTATTGACAGCTTAGTCCATCCCTAATCCCCTTGGGGAGCAGGCTTAGTTTGGCCTCCCTTTGTGGGAGGCGACCAGGCTAATCAGGGGAAGCCACCAGCCCTATCACCCCACTGCTGCAGCCACTGCCACTCACCACAGCCGTCAAGGTGTTTTTATCAACATGGACTCCAGTCCCTTCAACATGTAGAAATGACAACTTTCTTTAGGCATTTTCAAGATGTGTCTTTCATAGGATATGACATTTCTTTCTTTCTTTTTTATCCTCACCTGAGGATATGTTTCCATTGATTTTTAGAGAATGTGGAAGAGAAGGGAAAATCAGAGAGAAATATCAAAGTGAGAGGAACACTTTGATTGGTTGCCTCCTGCATATGCCCTGACCTGGGCTCCTGCCAGGGAGGAGCCTGCAACCTAGGTACAAGCCCTTGGTCAGAATTGAACCCAGACCCTGCAGTTAGCAGGCTGAGGCATTATGCACTGAGCCAAACTGGCTAGGGCAGGATATGAGATTTCTTAGCCCTCCAGCAGTGGACCTTCATTTGTTTTCTCCAGAAGTGTGATGGGTACACCCTAGATCACCTTTTTGGATTCTTATGACCCAAGTTACTAAAAATATTACCAGTGGCATACAGGGAGCTTAGCCAATGAGCGATCAGAAAAGGTGTTTCCTCTGCAGTTCACTCCAATCACTGGATTCACCCCTGCCCCTCCAATCCCAGCTCCACCCCTGCCGAGGCCTGTAGCCTCTGCCTGAGGCTCCAGGCCTAGGCAGAAGACCCCAGCCCCTCTGATCACCAGCTTCACAGAGCCCAGGCCTCTGCAATCACCAGCTCTGATTCTTCCCCCTGCCATCACTGGCTTTGCCCTTTCCCCACTGGCAGCCTCTGGCTAAGGCTGCAGGCCTCAGTAGAGAATCCCCAGAGCCCTGCTTTGGAGGCTTCACCAGTGCCCAGACCCCTGCGATGACAGGCTCTACCCCTGCCCCTCTAATTGCTGGCTCTGGGGAACCCAGGCCCCTGTGATCTCCAGCCTTGCCCCTGCACAGGCCTGAGGCCTCTGGCCCAGGCTTTATGCCTGGGTAGGGCACCCTCATACCCCTCTGATCACTGGCTCCTCCCTTGTCCATGCCTGAGGCCTCTGGTGAAGGCCTCTCTGGCCTGGGCAGGGGAACCCCTGCCCCCTCTGATCACCTTTTCCTCCCCTTGGGCCCCTCACCTCTTCTACCACCTGTCTGGATAACAGACCTGACCACTTTAGCGGTGGGGCCAAGCCAGACTGTGCGCTGCCATCTTGTGGCTATGGGGGAAGCCATCTTTGTCACAGAGTGACACCTAACTTGCATGTTACTCTTTTATCAGATAGGATAGAAGCCTGGTGCATGGGTGGGGTCTGGTTGATTTGCCCTAAAGGTTGTTCCTAATCAAGGTGGGGGTCCTGCTGGGATGCCTGGCCAGCCTGAGTGAGGGGCTGATGGCTTTTTGCAGGCTGGCCACAGTCCCTTCAGGGTAGGGGTCCCTGCTGGGATGCCTGGCCGGCCTGGGTGAGGGGCTAAGGGCCATTTTCAGGCTGGCCACAACCCCTTTAGTGTGGGAGTTCCTGCTTGGGTGCCTGGCCAGTCTGGGTGAGGGGATGATGGCTGTTTGCAGACTGGCCAAGCCCCCCAGCAGGAACCCAGGGTGTGGCCATCCTGGGTGAGGGGCTAATGGCTGCTTGCATACGGGCTATGGCCCCAAGTTACTGGCTGGAAGCAGTTATCTGGAATTTATTTATCTTCTATAATTGAAAATTTGTTGCCTTTAGTGGAGGCCACAGCCAGCCAGGGCAAGTGGGAAGCTTGGCCTCCTCCATCGCCAGGGAAACCAAGCCTCCTGCTTTCTTCAGCTCCATTGCTTCTGGCCACCATCTTGTTTTGGTTAATTTGCATATAGTCACTATGATTGGCTGGTGGGCATGGCTTGGGTGTAGCAGAGGTGCAGTCAATTTGCATGTTTCTCTTTTATTAGATTAGACTAGAGGCTGGGTACATGACATTCATGTGCTCAGTGAAGGGTGGTCCCTCAGCCTGCCTGTGCTCTCTAGCAGTCCAGGAGCCCTTGGGGGATGTCTGACTGATGGCTTAGCCATCAGTCAGGCATCCTTAGCACTGCCATGGAGTTGGGTGAGGCTAGCCAGCTGTGAGCCTGGGTTCTGGCTGAGGGGCACTCCCCCTATGGAAGCTCACTGACTATCAGGAGGCAGCTCTTGCATTGAGAATCTGCCCCCTGGTAGTCAGTGCATGTCGTAATGACCAGTCATGTCACTATTTAGTTGATTTGCATATTACCCTTTTATTATATAGGATCTGTTATGCATGTATAGTAGTTTAAGGATTTTGAACCTCTATCCCCATGGTAATGCTGGATAGGGGGCTTTATCAATGAATGTGCAGTGTCTATGTATAATTCCTTTTCCTTTAACCTTACAGGCTCCACTTATTTTGAAATTTTCTCAAGTTACTGCTTTATTTGGCATTATTTTAAGTGAAGTTGCTTCATAAACTTTTAATATACTGTACTTAGATTATTTTGCCACATATACATTCCATCCTGAAATTCTCTGGCTTCCTAAATTATATTTTTTATTTGTTTTCATGTTTAAAATTTACTGAGATGTAAAATTCTCTAAATTTTGATATATGTTTAATGCTTCATATTTTCTATTTAATAGTATACAGAATATGTCACTACCCTAAAATAAACAACAAAAACTGTATTTCTTTCATTTATCCAATCTGTCTGCAACTACTGATCTGTTTACCATCTCTATAGTTTATAATTTTCCAGAATATCATATAAGAGTAATCATCACAGTGTGTAGACGTTTTAGACTGGCTTCTTTCAGATAAGGATATAAGTACTTTTAAGATTCATACCTGTATTTTTGCAACTTGAAACATATTTTTTTTTTGCTGAATAATACTTTATTGTATGCATACAAAAATTTGTTTATTCATCTTTTGAAAGATCATTGCATTTAGTTTGGTTGATTCTAAATAAAACTTCTATAAGTATTTATATGCAGGTTTTTCAGTGGCCATGTTTTAAAAGCTAGCTAGGACTAAAATTACTGGGTCATATGAGAAAATTATGTTTAATTTTGATTTAAAAAAATTAAAGATAAATTCTCTTACAAAGTGGCTTTGTGTATCTTACAAAGTGGGTTTTGGGTAACTGTCTACAAAGGATTATAATCTTTATTGCTCTGGATCCTCCCAACTAGTTGGTATTGTCAGGTTTGGGTTCTGAACATAGTGATGGATGCATAGTCCTCCTCAACTTAATTTTAAGTCTGCTGACTATATTGAACATTTATATAATTGCCTTCTATATGTCTTCATGGTGAGGTACCAGTTCAGATTTCTTGCCCATTTTTATTTTTATTTTTTTAAATGTATTTTATTGATTTTTTACAGAGAGGAAGGGAGAGGGATAGAGAGTTAGAAACATCAATGAGAGAGAAACATCGATCAGCTGCCTCCTGCACACTCCCCACTGGGGATGTGCCCACAACCAAGGTACATGCCCTTGACCAGAATGGAACCTGGGACCCTTCAGTCCTTAGGCCGATGCTCTATCCACTAAGCCAAACTGATCAGGGCTCTTGCCCATTTTTAAATGGATGAGTTTCAAGTGTTCTTTGCATGTTTTGAACTATTTTCCTCTATCATATGTATATTTTTCCCAGTTTGAAGTTTTTTTTAATTCTATCAACTGTATTTCATAAAAGTTTATAATTTTAATAAAGTAAAATTTTATTTTTTTCATTCATAAGTAATGTTTTTGTTGTTATAAATGTATCACCAAACTGAAGAGCTTATAGATTTTGCTCTACATTTTCTTCTTACAGTATTTGTTTTGCATTTTCATTAGATCTAAATATATTTTGAGTTAATTTTTTGTGTAAGATATAGGGCTGTATCTAAAGTCCCTTTTGGGTATATAAGGTGTCCATTTCCCCAGCATGATTTCTTGAAAAGAGTTTCCTTTCTCCATTGAATTGCCTTTGTTTATTATATTTATATTGCTTTTTTGCAACCTCTACATCCCATTTCTTTGATCAACATGTCTGTTCTTTCACCAATACTAGTCTGTTCTGATTTATATCACCCTAGAGTAAGTTCTGATACAGGTGGGATCAGTCCTTCAATATTGCACTTCCTTAATACTTTTTTGGTTATTCCAATGTGCTGTTAAATAAAAGTGGTGAGAAACAACACCATGACCTTTTTCTAGATCTTAGTGTAAAAGTGTCCATTTTCTCACAACTAAGTAGGAGTTAGCTCTAAGTGTTTTGTAGATTTTTTTAGCAAGATGAATGTAGTCCTCTATATGCTTAGTTTTCTGAAAGTTCTTTTTAAATAGAAATAGAATATTTTATCAAGTTCTTTTTCTGAATCAATTTATAAGATCACATGAGTTTTCTTCTTCTTCTTCTTCTTCTTCTTCTTCTTCTTTTTTTTTTTTTTTTTTTTTTTTTTTTTTTTTTTTTTTTTTTTTTTTTTTTTTTTTTTTTTTTTGATGTGGTGGATGACAGTGGTTGATTTTTAAAAGTTGAACCAGTCTTGCAACCTGGAACAAATCCTACCTGTTCAGGACATACTATTATTTCTATAAATTCTTGGATTTAGTTGCAGATATTTGGTTTGTCTTTTTATATTTACACCCATGAGAGGTATTGTTTTATAATTTTCTTATAAATTCTATAATGGATTTTTGTTTTGGCATCACTAACTGAAAACAAAGTGTCAGTAATTCTTTGATAGCCTACTTGTAGATAATCTAGGCATTGCTGGAATCATGGGAAGGGTACTTTGAAGGAAAAATAAGTTATTGTTGTTTTCCAGGCAAAGTTTTGCTATTCACTAAGTATTTGATTTTGGATATTTGCCTAGTATATCTGTCATATTTTAACAAATATGCAGTAATAAAATATACCTTAATATTTTCTTATTAGGAATAAATATCTTTTGATGTGTAAAATATCTAGCATAATGTCTAATCCAGAGTAAATACTTACTGAGGAATTATCATTTTGTTTGCCTTTTATATGGAAAAATTGGTGACATGGTAAGTACTAAAATGTAACTTGAACGTATTTAAATCTTTACATGATGCTAAACACTCCCGAATAGTAGTAGAAGATTCTGATCTCAGTTAAAATTGCAGCCCTAACTGGTTTGGCTCAATGGATAGAGCACCGGCCTGTGCACTGAAGGGTCCCGGGTTCAATTCCGGTCAAGGTCATGTACCTTGGTTGTGGGCACATCCCCAGTAGGGAGTGTGCAGGAGGCAGCTGATCGATGTTTCTCTCTCATTGATGTTTCTAACTCGCTATCTCTCTCTCTTCCTCTTTGTAAAAAAAAAATCAATAAAATATATATTTTTAAAATTGCATTTATTTATAGAACAACTAATGCTACACAGTAAAATATTAGAATGCCTATAGTTTGTACATGTGTATAAGCCTATGTTTACAAGTTTCTGATATAAGTTTCTTAGCGATAAGGAAACTAAAATTCAATTATTCAAAAGAATCATTAAGGTATTTTACATGAATATATTGTTGCCAAAACTTTCCAATTATTTGAGGTGACAGAAAAGCTTAATAAAAGATGTGTCATAATCCCCATTAATTCACCAAAGGTAATTTCTATAAGGAGATGGTCTTTTAAAAAGTCATGTATTAGGTAATATATGGAAGAGTTCAAATAAACTAATTGGGTTTAGACTTTATTTAATTCTTATTTAGTTATAAGAAATATAGACGTTATTTTAAAAGATAAAATAATTTTCTTTACCTAAATAAATGCTGTATATGAATCATACTGAGTTTTCTAAATGTAATGGTTCTTCTGAAGAATATAGAAATTCTGCTATTTAGAATCATATGAAATTTGGCTCCATAATCATTTGTTATGTACAGGCAGCTTCCAATATTTTCTGAGATAAATGGTTGTAGACCAAATTGTGATGACAGAAGACTTATGCACTGAATTTGATTTAGTGTCTTCAGGGAACTACAGAATACATTCTTCTTATCATGTAACTGAGAACTCGGTGTTGACAACAGAGCTAGTTGTTTATTTACAAGGATACTAAGATGTTAAGAAAAAATGAAAGTTTATTTAATTACAACAATTTAGTATTTAAAAAAACTTTAATGCTAGAGTCAAAAAACAAATTTGGCAAAGTCAGGTAGGTTATAATGAATTATTATAATAGCAATACAAAGTGAGGCAAATATTGGATTATAATCACTTATATGGAAAATAATGTGATAATTAATAAATAACAATACAAGAATAAACTGTGTATTGTATACTCATAATTATAAACCTAATTTGCTCCACCATGTACATCCATTTAGAAAGATGGAATGAAATAATAACCTTTTGAATTATCATTAGTTACCACTGGCATAGCAGTATAAGTCAGCATGTGTTATGTGTATATATATATGTTCATGTATAACACAGACCTTACACACTGGAGCTACCTTCCTTAGTCTCAGAAAGTTACAGATGTAGATAGTTTCATATGGTTAGCCATTTGCTTCTTCCTGGATGGAACAGAGAATTCAGTCTCAGAATACATTTGGTCCTTGGTTTCTCAGCTCAATGTCCCAGAAAGGCTATCAATTAGGTACAAATGGCGTGGTCATTTTTTAATGTGGCCATCTGTCCACTTAAAACTTGAAACTGATGAAAAACCTAGTTCACAAAAACTGTCATACAGCTGCCAGATGGCACCAAGTGTGATCCCAAGGGCTCAGTCTATGTTTAAACAACAGAACCAATAATAAAAATTGGCTTATTGACATTTACAAATTTCACTTCAGAGTGAAGTGGGAGGATTATAGGCTTCTGACCAAAAGTGATCGTTGAAGTTAAATTCTGAGTTACACAGTTAGACAAGTGATGATGAAGCATGATCATCTCTTTGTGTCCCAAATTCTAATTTGCACATTCTTAACTTTCAATATGTATAATATTTATCTGATAATTTAGCTATTATACATTTTAAGATATTTGCCTTCTATATACAAAAATAAAGACTATAAAGCATAAAGATTATGAAAATACTACAGAAACTATAAAACATCTTCTATGTTCTAGATATCAAACATGTAATTACAAATAAACTTTGGGAAAATTATGATAGACATTTTTGTTCATATTGCATAATAGAGGAAATAGGGTTTTAGAGTAGTTAATGAACTTATCCTAAAATATTCATTTACTAAAACAAGTGCTAGACTAGGAACATTAAACCAGCTATCTCTCAAATCTCACTATAATTTTAAATAAACCACCTTTCTCTTAAGAGAAAACTAAAACTAATAATGATAATAATAAGCTGGTTTGTTCACTTTATTGGAAATAAATTATTTCCTAATTGATGATGATGGTGATTCATGCTTACTGAGTTATTAAGTTGAAAGTTATATTTATCTTTTATATGTAATAGTGTTTTAAACACTCCTTGATATAAAAACCGCTATTATTCCCATTAATTATTAAAAGCTAATTAAAATGTTATCTGTTGATATTAAACAACATACAAATTTTTGTGTTGAGCCCTTTGTTTCATTTAACTTGAGTACAGGTTTCATTGGTTCACAGCTGATGTCAAGTCTAGAGTGAGCTTGGCTCCCCAATAGCTCTTTTTAAAGCTACTCATCAAGAAAGGCAATCGCTGAAAAAGCCCACGATCTAAGTCAAAGTGCAAAAATAAAGAGATAGCCTTGGCCAGCTTAGCTCAGTGGTTAGAATGTAGGACTGAGAAGCCCTGGCTTGGACTCCCGGTCAAGGCCAGGAGCACGTGCCTAAGTTGCAGGTTCATTCCCAACTCTGGTCAGGGCACCAGTGGGAAGCAACCAATTGATGTGTCTCTCTCCTGTGAATGTTTCTTTCTCTCTGTCTCTCTCTCTCCCTTCCCTTCCATTCTCAACTATAATCAGTGTAAAAAATATCCTTGGGTGAGGATAAAAAAACAAAATGGGGATGGCAGATTTAACCTTTCACGGGTTATGGGTTTCCTTCCACTCAGCCATAAGCACCAATTATGACAGGAGAAAAATGTGCATTTGCATTTGCAAGCTCACATTTATTATGGGTTCTTATCTGACTGAAATGTCTGACATATATGATAGAAATGTCTCCCATTTTAATTTTTCCAGAAATTATAGGTTGATTATAACTCCTTTTGCTAATAATAACTAAATCCAAGCCTCGCCTTATCTTATTATTTGGGAAACAATAAAACACTTGTTTTGTTTTATTATTTGGAAACATAAAAGAAACTGTTCTTATGATATTCACCAAATATTGATACTCCAACATCATTATTGCCCTTTTGAAGGCACCATAAAGTTCAAATGGTAATGATGACATTGTAGTTTTGGTGTTTTCATGAGTAGAAGGACAACTCTAATCTTGGCTTATCTCACTTCTGTAGACACAAATCATCCATTCACCATCACCAATTTATCTGATTAGATATTTCTCCAGATGTGTCTCTTAAATCACACTTAATCCACAGTATTTGCACTACATACTATGATATAATTGTGCTTTGCTAATAGAGCATATTTGTTTTCCAATCAATACAGCCTAGTATCTATTTCCCTATGTCCAACCCGTTAACAGAGTTTCTTGCCAATATTTTGGAATTGGTTTGTATCAAAATCATGTTATTGACTGTTCACCATTCTCCACATGCAGAGGGGAAAACACTGATGTACACTTTCTAAACTCAGAAATGTGGTGTCTATTAAGACAGATAATTGTATCAATACACTATTAACATAGAAAAATACATGGGTATGCAATGGTACCAAGAAGAGCATTTAGACAAGATTTTCAAGAAACAGTGAAGCCTGAAATTAGCCACAAATGTATAAGGGAAGAAAAATATTTGACGGGAACTGAAGCAGGAAAAATGCATAATTAAAGACATAGAGATATAGCACAGTATGTTGCATTCCAGGATCTACAAGTATTGTGTTGCAGCGATGGGATCTGTGAGTCAATAGAAGAAGGAGGTCGTAAAAGGCAGTTGGGTAAATATCTCAAATTGTACATTAATACTTTAAGAATTTTATAGGCAATAGTAAAACCAATGAAGTGTCTTTAGCAAAGGACATAAAGTCAAAGTTTTTGACTGCAAGTACAAAGAAGCTATTAAAGGAGAGAAAAAATAAAATTTATAAAAAATTTGATTTTCTTTCTAACTTAACTTTTGAACAAGATAAATCATTGGGTGAAAGCTTGGTAAAGGAGGTATATCCTATGTAATAAAAGCCTAATATGCTAAGTGTCTGGTCGAGCAGTAGGCTGTTCAACCAATCAAAGCATAATCTATATTGTATATAAAAAGCCAGTGACTGGAATGCCATAATGACCAGAACTACTGGTCACAATTATACCCAGTGCAGACAGCTAACCATCTGGGGGTGGGGCCAGCCGGCCAACCTCCCATGGCCCCTCCCCCCAGTCATCTCTGCCCCAGATTGACCTCCCCCCACTCTGATCAGGGGCAGGGCAAGCTGGCCAAACACCCATGGTCCCTTCCCCAGACTGATGGCCCCAATCAGCCCCCACCACCCTGATCAGCCCGCAGCCCCTCTCACCAGCCAGTTCCACCTCTGATTAGCCACCTACACCCCATTTGAGGGCGGGGCCAGCCAGCCCACCACCTAAAGCCCCTCCCCATGGCTGGCCCCACCCCCATTTGGCCCTCCCACTTCAATTAGAGGCAAGGCCTGCTGGCCAATTGCCTATGACCCCTGCCTCCAGCTGGGCCAGCCCTGATCAGGCGCCAATTGGGGTGGACTGGCCTGCCAACTTCCCATTGTCTCCTCTTCCTGACAGGCCCAGCCTTGATCCAGCCCTGACAGGCCGGATCCCACCCATGCACAAATTTGTGCACTGGGCCTCTAGTATGCTAATGATATGCTAAGGCTGCTCAACCGCTTGCTGTGACATGCACTGACCACCAGGGGGCAGACAGTAAACCGATCACCAGTCACTGTAACATCCACTGACCATCAGGTAGCAGAGCTCCAACCAGGAGGTTAGCTTGCTGCTGGGGTCCAGCCTATTGGGACTCAGCAAGAGGGGCTGGACACACCCTGGAGACCTCCCATAGTCCCTCCCTTGCTGTCCAGCCTCCCACATCCATTCCTGGCCCTGATTGTGCACTGGTGGGGTCCCTCAGCCTGGCCTGCACCCTTTCACAATCTGGGACCCCTTAGGGGATGTCGGAGAGCTGGTTTTGGCCTGATCCTGCAGGCCAGGCTGAGGGACCCCACTGGTACATGAATTTGTGCACTGGGCCTGTAGTATATTATAAATGTTTCGAAGATTATAAAATACAAACATATATGTAAGATTATATAAAATACGTTTTTTGTTGTTTAGAAAAAAAGCTTTTTCAGACGGAATTTAATGACATTTATTTATTTTTATTTATTATTCATTTTTGGTTAATTTTTTTATTTTTGGTTAATCCTTACCCGAGGGTATTTTTTTCATTGATTTTTAGAGAGAGTGGAAGGAGGGAAAGAGACAGAGAGAGAGAGACATTGATATGATCGGTTGCTACCCACACTCACCCTGAGGGACCCAGGAAGCCAGGGATCAAGCCTGCAACAGAGGTATGTGCCCATTACAGGAATTGAACCAAAGCTCTAACCACTAAACAAACTGGCTAGGGCCAAATTTAATGACTTTTTAAAAAATATATTTTTATTGAATTCAGAGAGGAAAGGAGAGGGAGAGAGAGAGAGACATCAATGATGAGAGGGAATCCTCAACTGGCTGCCTCCTGCATGCCCCCCAAGTGGGACTGAGCCCACAATCTGAGCATGTGCCCTGACCTGAAATTGAGCCTTCACCTGGCTCATAGGTCGATGTCAACCACTGAGCTGAATTTAAGCACACCTGCCAGGCTGAATTTAATGAGTTTTAATCCAATATCTCTTCAGTAGTCTCTTCTGTTGTGCAGCCCTGAACTTAACTGACTATGCCTTCAATCACTCTCCTCGTATGCCTATTGTCGTTAAATGTGAGGTCTTTGTTGAGATCTCCTATCTCACAATATCTGAGGAATATGATATTTCCTCTTCCCCTCTTTCAAATAATCTGAAAATGAGAAATAGTAAAAATTTCAAACTTCAACTGGGTAAAACTGACAGATATGCAATCTTGAAGGGCGATGTGTGTGTTGGGAAGCAGATCACAAATAAAGCGCAAAGATCAAAGTGATCTAAAGTAAAAAAGCAACAACAGCAACATTCACACACACACATACCTCCATCATACACTTCTGTCCAACTTTGAAGTTTAGAATGACCTTCATAGATTGTGGGTACAAGTCCTTTACAGGGTTTATGGTTTGTGGACCTATCTTTTCATTCTCTTAACAGTGTCTTTCAAACAGAGAAGCTTTAAATTTGACGTTACATTTACCAATATTTTGCCTTTTAGACTACCCTTTTGTAATCATATGTAAGACTTTTTTAACATACTTTAAAGTTATGCAGATTTTACCCTATGTGTTTCCCTAGAAGTGAGATAGTTTTAGATGTTACTTTTGGGTATATGATTCATTTGAGTTAACTTTTTAAATTCATTATGCCTTGTGTGGGCAGGACAGTTTTTCCATAATAAAACTGCCAAATAATTATTATCTATGGTCAGATCTGAAAGATCAAATATAGAATTTTGCTGTGCAGTCAGACTCTTCATTGGTAATAAAATCCATTTCTGTATGTTTAAAAAGCCTTTAGTTCATATTTGTTTTTGAATGATATGTTACTGTATACAGACTTTTAAGTTCACTGTTTTTTTTCAGCACTGTTATTGCTCCATTCTCATGAGCATAATTTTCTCATGAAAAAGATGCTGTCACCTTCATCTCTGTTTCTCAATATGTAATATGTATTTTTCTCTGGCAACTTTTAAGCCTTTTTTCATCATCACTGGTTTTTAAACAATTTAATTACGATGTATTGAGGGATTTTTATTTATATACTAGAGGCCCAGTGCACAAAATTTGTGCACTTGGGGGGGGGCGCTCAGCCCACCCTGTGCCCTCTCACAGTCTGGGACCCCTTGGGGGATGTCCACCTGCTGGCATGCCTGGCCAGCCTGGGTGAGGAGCTGATGGCCATTTCAGGCTGCCCACAGTCCCTTCAGGGTTTGGGTCCCTACTGGGGTCCCTGGCTGGAAGCAGGTATTTGGGATTTATTTAACTTCTATAATTGAAACTCTGTTGCCTTGGTCCCCCACTTAAAGCTTGGGTTGCCCTAGAAACCCAAGGTCCCAGCCCAGCAGGTATCTGGGGTTTGTTTATCCTATCTAATAAAAGAGTAATATGCAAATTAGGCATCACTCCATCACAAAGATGGCTTCCCCCATAGCCACAAGATGGCGGCGCCCATAGCCACATCCTGTCTAATAAAAGAGTAATATGCACATTAAGTGTTGCTCTGTCACAAAGATAGACGCTCCCATAGCCACGGGATAGCAGTGCCCATAGCCACATCCTGTCTAATAAAAGCATAATAGGCATGTATGGAAGACCCACTCCTTGGCGCCACTCGTGGGGACCCAAGTCCTTCTGATCGAGGCCCCCCCCCAAAAAAAGAGTAATATTCAAATTAGGTGTCACTCCATTGCAAAGATGGCCACCCTCATAGCCACAAGATGGCGGTGCCCAGTTTGGCTCAGCCACAGCGGAGACGGGGGGGCCTGAGGTGTGGAACAGACAATCAGAGGGGGCTGGAGGTCCCCTGCCCAGGCCAGAGGCCTTCTCCAGAGGCCACAGGCATGGGCAAGGGCACAGCTGGTGATCTGAGGGGGCAGGGGCAGAGCCAGTGATAAGCTGGGTATGAGGGTACCCTACCAAGGCATAAGGTCTGGGCCAGAGGCCTCAGACCTGGGCAGGGGCAAGGACTAAGATCGCAGGAGCCTGGGCTCCGCAGAGCCAGCAATCAAAGGGGCAGTGGTGGTGCTTGCAATCTCAGGGGTCTGAGCACTGGTGGAGCCAGCAAAGCAGGGGTCTGGGGGCCCCCTGCCCAGGCCTGCAGCCTTGGCCAGAGGCTGCCAGTGGGACAAGGAAGAGCCAGTGATGGCAAGGGGCAAAATCAGAGCTGGTGGTTGCAGAGACCTGGGCTCTGTGAGGCAGGCTATCAGAGGGGCTTAGGGGTCTTCTACCCAGGATTGCAGACTCAGGCAGAGACTGCAGGCCTGAGCAGGGTCAGAGCTGGTGATTTCAGGGGTCAGGTGGTCCCCTGCCTGCATCATCAGCCAGAGGTTATAGGCCTGGGCAGGGGTGGAGCTGGGATTGGAGAAGCAGGAGTAGATTCGGTGATCAGAGTGAACTACAGAGGAAACACCTTTTCTGACTGCTCATTGGCTAAGCTTCCTGTATGCCACTGGTAATATTCTTAGTAACTTGGGTCATAAGAATCAAAAAAGGCAGTCTAGGGTTTTCACACCACGCTCCTGGAGAAAAAATGAAGGTCCACTGCTGGAGGGCTAAGAAATGTCATATCCTGCTGTAACCTGTTTGGCTCAGTGCATAATGCCTCAGCTGGCTGACTGCAGGGTCTGGGTTCAATTCTGACCAAGGGCAAGTACCTAGGTTGCAGGCTCCTCCCTGGGCTAGGGCTCAGGTCAGGGCATATGCAGGAGGCAACCAAACAAAGTGTTCCTCTCACTTTGATGTTTCTCTCTGTCTTTCCCTTCTTTTCCACAATCTCTAAAAATCAGTGGAAACATATCATCAGGTGAGGATAAAAAAAAGAGAAAGAAATGTCATATCCTATGAATGACACATCTTGAAAATGCCTAAAGAAAGTTGTCATTTTTTTATGGTGAAGGGACTGGAGTCGGTGTTGATGAAAACAACTTAGTGGCTGTGGTGAGTGGCAATGGCTGCAGCAGTGGGGTGATGGGGCTGGTGGCTTCCCCTGATTAGACTGGTTGCTTCTCACAAAGGGAGACCAGACTGTGACTTTGGCCCACTCCCCAAGGGGAGCAGGGAGTGGACCTAAGTTATCAATAGGACACCCCCTGAGGGTTCCCAATATATCCAAGTAGGCAGGCTGGGGTGAAGACCCCCCCCCAGTGCACGAATTTCATGCACCAGGTTCCTAGTCTTTTATAACTGAAACTTTGTAGCCTTGAGTAAAGCTCAGAGCCCTCAGCACCCTGGCTTCCTCCATTGTCTGAGGCAACTTCAGCTCCATGGCCACTGTCATTTTAGTTGAGTTAATTTGCATATTTGCTCCTGATTCGTTGGTGGGCATGGCTTGTGGGTGTAACAAAGTGAGGGTTAATTTGCATATTACTCTTTTATTAGATTAGATTCTGTGATTAGGTTTTATTGACCTCATTGGATCCCTGGATTTATAGTTTTCTATGAAATTGAAAAATGTCAGCTTTCATTTCTTCAATTATTTAATGTATATAAATATATATTTTGTCTTTCTCTTTGGAAATACCAATTTAATGCAAAAAAATCACTGGAAGATGTGCAGCAAATCATTAAGTATCTACTCATTTTTTTTTCCATTCTCTTTGTATTTCATTTTGCATAATTCTTGTTGCAATTTGTTTTTATTGACTAACTAGGGGCCTGTTGCATGAAATTCGTGCACGGGGGGGGGGGGGGAGTTCCTCAGCCCAGCCTGCTCTCTCTCACATATTGGGAGCCCTCAGGGGATGTCCTATTGATGGCTTAGGCTTGCTCCCTCTTCCCCTTGGGGAGCAGGCCAAAGCCAAAGTCTGGCCTCCCTTTGTGGGAGGTGACCAGGCTAATCAGGCAAAGCCACCAGCCCCATCACCCCACTGCTGCAGCCACTGCCTCTCACCTCAACCACCAAAGTGTTTTCATTAACAAAGACTCCAGTCCCTTCACCATGAAGAAATGACAACTTTCTTTAGGCATTTTCATAGGATATGACATTTCTTTCTTTTTTATCCTTACAAGAGGATATGTTTTCATTGATTTTTAGAAAATGTGGAAGAGAAGGGAAAAACAGAGAGAAACATCAAAGTGAGAAGAACACTTTGATTGGTTGTCTCTTGCATGAGCCCTGACCTGGGCCCTGGCCAGGGAGGAACCTGCAACCTAGGTACTTGCCCTTGGTCAGAATTGAACTCAGACCCTGCAGTCAACCAGCTGAGGCATTATGTACTGAGCCAAACTGGCTAGGGCAGGATATTACATTTCTTAGCCTTCCAGCAGTGGACCTTCAATTTTTTCTCCAGGAGTATGGTGGAAAAACCCTAGATCACCTTTTTGGATTCTTATTACCCAAGTTACTAAGAATATTACCAGTGGCATACAGGGAGCTTAGCCAATGAACATTAAGAAAAGGTGTTTAACTCTGTATTCACTCCCATCACCAGCTCCACCCCTGCTCCTCCAATCACAGCTCCATCCCTACCCAGGCCTGTAGCCTCTGGCCTAGGATGCAGGCCTGGGCAGAAGACCCCCCAAGCCTACAATGACTGGCTGCACCCCTTCCCAGGTCAGGGGTCTCTGCCCCAGGCTGCAGGTCTCAGCAGAAGACCCCCCAATCCCTGTGATGGCCAGCTCTGCCCCTTCCCAGGCTGAGGGTGTCTCTGCTGGAGGCTGCAGGCCTGGGCAGAAGAACCCCCAACCCTCGCGATGACTGGCTCCGCTCCTTCCCAGGTTCCTGTGATTGATGGCTCTGCCCCTCAGCCCCCCCTGTCTCCCCCACCACCTGCCTTGCTAACAGGTCACGCTACTTCAGTTGCCGGGCTGAGGCAGACTGGGCACCGCCATCTTAGTTGAATTAATTTGCATATTTGCTCCTGATTGGTTAGTGGGCATCGCTTGTGGGCATGGATTGTGGGTGTAATGGAGTGAGGGTCAATTTGCATATTACTCTTTTATTAGATTAGATCATTTTTCCTATAATGACTGACCTACTATTTTTTCTCATTTAATAAATTTTTATCTCATATATCAATAGTTTAATTTCTAGTAATGATATGGTAATTTTATAAGTTTCATGTATACTTAATTTTTAGAATGTATGGAATACAGTTATAAAAATTGCTTGAATTTTAGCTGCTAATTTCAATGTGTGCCAGTTCTGGTTTGGTTTTAAAACACTTTGTAATCGGGCATTTTCCCGCCAAATCGCGTGCTTCACTGTGTGGTGGCGTTTGAAACACTTTCCTTTGTGCAG
>PVJC01033294.1:0-19386 GCA_004026665.1 Murina feae | reverse complement strand
GGCACTGCGCACGGGCCTCACTGAGGCCCCAGGCCTCTTCCTCTTGGGGTCTTGGTGGGCCTATGACACAGGCACCCAGGTCATTTCTTTGGGTTCTGGGGTCTGCGTGGACACAGGGAAGGCTCAGGGCAGCCCCAGTCAGGCTTACACAGAGAATGGTTCATAACAGGGGGAGGACACTTGTCTGCCTTTTGGCAGCAGAGACCAGGCCATAAAGGTGCAGCTCTAGAGACTGCAGAGCAAGCAGGTCAAGCTCAAAGGCTAACATGGGCCAAAGAAACAAGGTTCAAGCTTATGTGACCCCGACAAAACAAAAGCTTCAATTTTCATAGAAACGTAGGTTTGTTTCATTAGAGACACACTGAACACAAGGGGCTGAAATGAACGAGTCATCGTCAACATAAACAATACAACATTTTAATAAATATTAATATTTTTCTCGAACATTAACTTACCATACACCGAATAACTGCACAAAGTAATAAGCATGATGCAAACAAAACTATTTTCCTTATTCTTTGAAAGTGAAATAATTCCTATTATGCACATCCTACAAGTCAGTCCAAGACTAATGACGCGGCCATCGGCTGCTAAAATATTTGCTGCTGGTATTAGTGGGGAGAAGTGGTGTGGCTGTGCGTAAGGCGTGAGAGGAATGAGTGCAACATGATGCTAGGCATCCGTCACTAGTGAACATGGCAGTTCGTTATTAATAATTATCTATAACAGGATATTGTAAAGATTACGTTATGAAATTTTTATTAAAACGTTTCTTACACCTGTTATATTGGCTGGGCCGCAAAAATACTGGTTGTGGGCCACATGTGGCCCACGGGCTGCGAGTTTGACATGCTTGCGGGAGAATGGCTGTGTTGGGACACCTCAAGGCGAAGGTTCCCTCTCCCTTCTGACTCGCAGGTGGTTCAAAGGCTGTTGGACTCCGCAGCCAGACTGTCTGGTTCACACCCTACGCGGCCACTTCTCAGCTGGGCAGGTTACAGACCTTTTGGTGCCCGTTCCCCTGGTGTGAGGGATGACCAGCCGCCGCTCCCATGAGGCCGAGCGAGGCTTAGCGAGTGAGTGACGCGGCGCGCTCAGCTCCCAGGGAATGCTGGCGCCGCCGCCGCGTCCCTGAGACGCCGGCTGAGCTCTCCCCCTCCAGCCGGGACGCCGGGCCCCCAGCCCCGTCCTCCGCGCTCCAGGCGGCCGGCCGGGCCTGTCCCCCGGGCCGCCAGACGGGGGCAGCGTCGCCCCGCGGCTGCCTCGGGCGCGCAGCAGCTGCGCCTCGGAAGCGGGGTGCGTGGTCCCGGCCCGCGGGGCTGGCGCTGGGGCGGGAGGTGGTGGCCGGGGCCGTCCCTCCCGCCGCGGGCTCCTGGGGCCTGGGCGCCCCTCCGTCTTCCCTTGGCCCCTCGGCGCCCAGCGCTGTGCCCGCCTCCGCCAGGGCGCGCCCTCACCTCTCCACCTGCAAACCGGGTGCCGTGCGGCCGCCGGGCTGGGCCCGGGGTGGGAGTGGGGGCAGGAGTGCCGGGCGGGGCCGCTCCTGGCTGCGCCGGCTGCGTGGTCCCGCGGAGGGCTGCTCCCCGCTTTGCTCGTGCAGCCTATTCCCTGACCCCCTTCCCCTCCGCCCCCCCCTACCCCCTTCCCCCTACCCCCCATGCTCAGCCGGTCCAGAGTCCTTAACTGCTCAGGGCCTGGCGTCCCGCTCAGCGAGCCAGTCCGGGAACCTCAGGGACTCCAAGGGTCTATCTAGCTCTTGGCTGTGCTCCCCACACTTCACAGAGGAGCTTGAGCCCTGGCCAAGGGGTCCCCACCTCCACCAGGTGGGGGTCTCACACCGCCAGCAGGTGATGGCAGATGCAGGTCGGAGGCGGTGGCCCAAAAAGACCTGCCCAGACCCAGGCACTGGCGGGAAAGTACCGCCATCCGGAAATGTTCAGGAAAGCAACTGGGAGGCACACCTTTTCGAAATAAAAACGTAAGAAGCCAGTAACGCTGGTGTTGGTGGAGGTGCAGAGAAGCAAACTTTCACGAATTGTCATGAAAATGCAAAGTGGCTTTAAAAAGCAGCGTTGGAGAGCAATTTGAAAGTATGCATTAAGAGGCTTAAATTATGCATAACTATTCTAGGCATTTATCCTAAGGAAATAATTGCATAAGAGCTGAAAATGCCTGCATAAGAATTTTTACAGTGGCATTGTTTATAATGGTGAAATTTGGAAGAAAAATGTCCCATAGCAAATGACTTGTTAAATAAAGTTTGATAGAGTCATGAGATAGAACTGTAATTGACTGTTAAAAATAATGTTTTCAGGAAACAATTTCTTGGTGGGGGAAGTACATTAAAATGTTCACTTACTCATTAATTAACTCATTGATTTAACTAATATTTATTGAACATATAGACATGCCAGGCATTGTTCTATATAAGGGAATAAAATTTTGAAGAACATAGATAATATCCTTCTTCTCATGAGGCTTATCTTCTGTAGAAACAGACAATAAGCAAGTGAAAATAAATTAATTTAGGTAGTGATACCTTTGTCCACTTAGATTGAAAAATTATACCTGAGTTTCCTGGCCAGTGTAGTTCAGTGGGTGAGCATCAACTTAAGAACCAGGAGGTCACGGTTCGATTCCTGGTCAGGGCACATGCCTGGGTTGTGGGCTCCATCCCTAGTGTGGGGCAGGCAGGAGGCAGCTGGTCAATAATTATCTCTCATCATTGATGTTTCTATCTCTTTCTTCCTCTCCCTTCCTCCCTGAAATCAATCTAATCTAATCTGATCGAATAAAAGAGTAATATGCAAATTAACCATCACTCCAAGACACCTAAGCCACGCCTGCCAGCCAATCAGAGCAGCTGTATGCAAATTAACCCAGCCAAGATGGAGGCCGGCAGCCACCGAGCTAGAGCAAATAGGAGGCTTCCGTTGCAACTGCCTGCCTAGGCCACCTGGGCCTCTGCTCACAGCAACAAAGTTTCAATTATAAAAGATAAATAAACACCAGAAACCTGATTCCAGCCAGCCTCACTGGGATGTTGGGTCAATGGGAGCTGTGGGCAGCCTGAAAACAGCCTTCAGCCCCTCACCCAGGCTGGCCAGGCATGCATCAGGTGGACATCCCCAGAGGGGTCCCAGACTGTGAGAGGGCACAGGCTGGGCTGAGGGACCCCTCCGAGTGCACAAATTTTTGTGCACTGGGCCCCTAGTAATCCAGTAAATGAGTAATATGCAAATTGACCCTCACTCTGTTACACCCACAAGCCACGCCCACAAGCCTTGCCCACCAACCAATCAGAACCAAATATGCAAATTAACTCAACTAAGATGGCGGGGGGGCCAGGGAGCTGGAGTTGCCCTGGGCAATGGAGGAAGCCAGGGCCTGTAGCCTCTACTCAAGGCTACAAAGTTTCAATTACAGAGGATAAACAAACACCAGATACCTGCCTGGCTGGGACCTTGGGTTGCCAGGGGCAACCCAGGCTTCAAGGCGGGGGGTTGGGGGGGAGGGAAGGCAACAAAGTTTCGATTATAGAAGTTAAATAAATCCCAGATACCTGCTTCCAGCCAGGCACCCCAGTAGGGACCCGAACCCTGAAGGGACTGTGGGCAGCCTGAAACGGCCCTCTGCCCTTCACCCAGGCTGGCCAGGCGCCCCAGTAGGGACCTGAACCCTGAAGGGACTGTGGGGAGCCTGAAACGGCCCTCTGCCCTTCACCCAGGCTGGCCAGGCATGCCATCAGGTGGACATCCCCCGAGGGGTCCCAGACTGTGAGAGGGCACAGACTAGCCTGAGGAACCCCCCCTCCCGACCGAGTGCACAAATTTTTCTCTGCCGGGCCTATAGTAAAAATAGATTTAAAAAAGAAAAGAAAAATTATACCTGAGTAAAAAAACGGACAGGAAGAAAAACATCATAATGTCAAAGTGGTTATTTCTGGGTGGTATCAGTTAGGACTTGAAACTGAAAACTTTCCAACAGGCCTTAGCTGTCTCATGTGTCCAGGACTGAGAAAGCCCACCCCTGCCGCCTGTGCCTCTTGGCCCTCAGGCTCCACAGATGCAGCCTCTCCTGACTCTCTTCTCCACATCCAGGCAGCCGGGGGGACAGGGAGCCTCAGCTCCCCGCCTCCCCCTGATCCATCCCACTCCTGAGATGCTGCCTTACTGTCCTGAGAAGCACCTTCCCTGGGCAGAAAGACCAGGCCTCTCCTCGCTGGAGGAAGGCAAGGAAGAACACGGCCTTATATGGCGAGTGACTGTAATTTCTTTCTTCATGTTTTCTGGCATTTTCTATCAAACTAGATAATAAAATAAGCTTTTCCCAGAGGAACAAAGGACTTGCTATGTTTTAAGACCTGGGTGGGTGTGGATTGCCACAGGGGAAGCCAGAGCAGAGTGAAGGCAACTGCAGGTGGACCCAGACACAGGAGAGGTGCCTAGGCCTCTCCCATTGACTCCTGTCCCCTGTGGTCTTGTGCCCCCATCCTCCCACCCCCTCCCACAGGACAGCACAGCTCTGAGGATGGGGTGAAGTGCAGACCGCTGGCTGCCCGGGGAGGGCTGCTCCCTGCCGGCTCCCCTCGCTCTCCATTGGTGCAGCCTGGGCGGGGGTAGGGCTGGGCCCACTGGCCCTGGGGTCTTTCTCTCAAAATCAGCTGAAGCTTGTTCCCACGCACAGGCACAGGCCTGGGTGGCCCACGCCAGACTCACCTGGGTTTGCATCCTGGTTTCCTCACTGTGTTAATTTCCTGTGGCAGCTGCATCAAATCATCACAAATTGGGTGCCTTAATACAACAGAAATGTACTCTGTCACAGTTCTGGGGGCCAGAGTCTGAGATCTGGCAGAGCCTTTTGGGGAGAATCATCCCTTGCCTCTTCTGGCTCTGGGGGCTGCTAGCATTCCTTGGCTTGTGGCTGCATCACCCAGTCCCTGTCTCCATGGCCACATTGCTTCTGTCTGTATCTACCATTGCCTCTGCTCTATGGACACTTGTGATGACGTTTAGGGCTCACCCAGACAATCCAGGACGATCCCCTCATCTCAGTCGCATCCACGAAGGCACTTTTTCCAAACAAGGTCACAGTTACAGGGTCCAGGAATCAGGACCTGGATGTCCTTTGGTATATACCTTTTAGTCTGTCACACCCATTAGCTGTCCAGTGACCTTACTGTTCTGAGCCTCAGTGATTTCATCCGTAGGTTGGGAGTGAAAACCGTGTTTTCACAGGGTCTTGTATAATCACCAACCATATGAGCAGGTGACAGTAGGGCTGGGCCGCTCTGTGGTTGAGCCTTGCCCTTCCCCTCTGGCCTCTGAGGGCTGTTCTTATCTCCTAGGGCAGCTTCTTCTTGTTTCCCCATTTATTGCTGGCCTGTCCTGATTCTGGAGACAGTTCAAGAGGACCTGGGAGGCCTGCATCCTCAGGGCCTCTCCTCTGCAGACCCTCGTCCTCAACTCCACCCATTGGTCTTCCTTGCAAGGCCAGTTCCTTGCATCAAAGTGGGTGTGGTGCCATGGTACGCAGACTTGGCCCTTGGCAAG
Organism: Murina feae; assembly: GCA_004026665.1. Classification (NCBI taxonomy): domain Eukaryota; kingdom Metazoa; phylum Chordata; class Mammalia; order Chiroptera; family Vespertilionidae; genus Murina; species Murina feae. Next base: position 13,837 of record PVJC01033294.1, on the reverse strand, counting down.
GGTTAGACACGTGTAGCTTCCCCTCCTCCGCTGCGGGCCTCTTCTTGGAGCTTCTGCTCCCTCCTACGCCCATGTGTTCTCCCACATCAAACCTGGTCTTTCCATTTTCCAGATAAACGCCCCGAAAGTTAGGGACCTTGCCCGAGGCTGCCCAGGATGTCAGCGACGGCCCAAGGCCTGGGCCACCTTCCTCCCCTGCTCCAAGTTGAGACCCAGGAGCACCCCTGGAGGTAGCACCTTCACCGCTGGGCGCTAAATGCACCGCGACACTCAGAGAAACTCAGTCACCACTTTGCTTCATGGCCCAATGGAGGAAGAGGTTTCCAGGCCATGATGCCGTTTCTTGGCTGAGGGTGGTCCATGAGCTGGGTGCCCACACCTGCCAGGGGCTGCAAAGCAGGAGGGCTGGGCTGGGGGAGGGGCCTTTTTTTCCAGAGCCAGGGATTCAGGCAGATGTAGCTCCCCCTTTCTCTGCCCGCCCCTGGAAAGTGGGGGGGCCTCAGCTCCAAGGGGTGCAGGCCAGACTATGGGAGCTGCTGGGCTGTGCTTGACTTAGGATGGGAAGAGGAGGGATGGGCGGGCCTCTCACATTCATGTAAGCAAGTGTCTGGGGTTTCCACAGCGCAGCTCCTAGCCTGGTGTGCAGCTGATACCTGGTACCCCATCACAGACGTGGAGCAGGCTGGAGTGAGCCCCGAGGCCCCACCTCACCTGTGGGCACCTGCAGAGGGCAGAGGGCTTATGACTGGCACAGATGCCCTGTTCAGAACCAGGACGGGTCAGTCTCCTGTGAGCATCCTGGTGGCCTCACCGTTCTGTCGGAGGCTGTTGTGCACACCCTCTGAGGACACGATGGGTGACGGGACTCTGGCTGCTCTGTACAGACCTAGGCCCATTCGGGCAACTTCCACCCGGGCCCCTGCGCTGACTCCTCTCCACATCTTGCACCCTAACCTCTGGTTCCTCACTAGTGTGTGCTGCTGCCCAATGCCTTTCCTCTGCGGTTCTCTGCTGGGCCCGTGGGTCTTAACTTGGTCACAGCCTCGGTCCAGCTTGTGTGGGGTGTACTGCAGGGACCCTGCAGCAGGTGGGGGCGGGGCAGGAGGAGCCCAGGGCAGGCGAGAGGGCCTCTGTGGTGCTCCGCGTCCGGGTCTGCAGGGCTGTGACTGATGAGGATGCAGGGGGCTTGCCTTTAGCTCTGGGGACAAACGGGCCAGGATTTGGTTCCTTGACACCTGGTCCTACCTGGGAGTGGGGAGCTCCCCAAATGCAAAAGAGAAGAGTTACCGAGCTCAGGGGCTGGGGAAAGAGGGGAGCCTCTGCAGGCCTTGTAGCTGGGAACAGGGACCTCAGAAAGCAGCCTAGGGGCTCAGGGAGAGGCTCTTTGGGGCTGTGGTTTCAAACTTTAGACTCTCAGTAGTGGAACCCTTTCTTCACACACGATGGGCACAGGCATCCGTGTGCAGTGATGGACGTGCGGGAGGTGGAGAGCCCCAGAAACCCAGGTCCTCCGAGAACCACTCAGACCTGGGCGCATCTGGGAAGGCCCCTGCTCCTAGGGACCCTCCCGGGAGCTGCACCTTTGGCTTCCCTTTGTATTTGTAACATCTTTGTGCCAACTCACCTGCCTCTCTGGCCTTCAGAGGGGCCCAAGGAAGGGCTCAGCCTTGCTGGACTGACTGGGCCAGGGGAGCCTGGGGGTCACCATGAGGGCCCCAGTGGGCCTGGGCTGGTGTCTGGTCCTGCCACCCCCCTGCAGCTCCAGCATGTTTTTGTGAAGGCAGCACTGTCACCCAGGGAGCTTTTGGGATGATCTTTGCTCTAAGCAGATGGAGCGCCCCATCCCGGGCTGCTCTGGGCTGTATGTGCAAAGACCCCTGTGTGGCTTCCTCCCTCCTCATTGGCTGTGGGTGAGGCGTGTGGCGCTGGCCTGTGCCGTGGGCTGTGCAGTGGAAAGGCACAAAGGCGGGTGCAGGGAGGCCACCCTCAGGCCACCTCCCCCTGCCCCTAACCTTGGGAAAAGCGAAGACCGAATGAATAGGAGGAATTATAGAATGAGTGATTAGAAAGATTGCCAGCCTGGGAAACTGAAAATAAAAACTATAAGGCAAACCCAGTAAAAATAAAATCCTATATAATAAAGACGGAATATGCAAATCGACCATCACTCCAGTCAATTTGCACCCACATCTGAGGCTAAGTTCCCATAACGAGTCTTAAGGAGCAATCAGCAGGGACCTGAGGCTACGCACCCACCCACTTCCTGCATGGGGCTTAACAGGGGACCTCAGGTCATGCCTTCCACCCACAGGGCTTGACAGGAGACCTCAGGCTGCTCCCCACACCCTGGCACCAGGCCAGAGGAACTCAGGCTGCACCCTCTTCCCTGGCCCCAGGCCAGGGGACCTGAGGCTGTGCCCCCACCCAGCGGGCCTTGATGGGGGGCCCTCAAGGTGTGCCCTACACCCTGGTGCTGGGCCAGGGAACCTCAGGCCATGTCCCCCACCCCAGCACCAGGCCAGGGGACCTCAGGCTGTGACCCCTGCCCCGGCGCCAGGCTGGGGGGATCACAGGCCACTCCCTCCGCCCAGCAGGGCTTGATGGGGGACCTCAGGCCATGCCCCCCTGCCCTGGCACCCAGGGGACCTGAGGCCGCACCCCCCCCCCCCACCTGGCAGGGCTTGACAGGGTGGGACTGGCCAGGTCTGGATCTAGCCCAATGAAGGGAGGCATCCAGGTTTGGGTCTCATGTGATTTTGAGGTGCACATGGGTGGCTGAAGACTTGACTCTGGGTTCCATGGTGCACCCCAGACTCTGACAGGAGGAAGATTTTCATATACGTTTTATTAATTTTCTTTAATCTCTGACACTTCTATTATAGAGAAAGGGCAAATAGCAATATTAAAATATTTCCTCTAATCCCCTTTTAATGTGCACGAATTTTGTGCACTGGGCCATTAGTAAAAAATAATATAAAAGAAGCTCAAATAAAGTAAATACAAACTGAGAAACAGTAAAAGTGAGATGAAAGAGGTCAACAAGTTGGGGAAAGAAGACAAAGTAGAGGTGGGCAAGTAGTATGCAACAAAAGCCGAGGTGAAGCAAGCAGCACAGAGGGGCCGTTCTGTTTTTAAAGAAAATCCTGGTCGGGTCAGAGGGGTTTCCTGAGCTCAGTCCCGGCGAGGGTGGGTCCCTGGAGCCCAGGGGCAGACCCAGCCCTGGGCTCTGGCTGCAGGGCTCCAAGCCTGACTCCAAGATGCTGGCTCCTCCCGGGCAAGACTTGGTTGTCCTCCTGAGACGCTGGGAGAGCTGGTTGGTCTTCATATCCTTCCCTGCAGAGAACACCTCCCTCCCTTGAGCTGACCACCCTCTCCAGGGCCTGGGCTGAATCGTCCTAGGAATCCGGGGCTGGATTCACGCTGGGTGAGGGAGAGTCGGGACAGTACATGTCTAGTCGGGGGCTCTCCAGGAGGAAATGATGGGGAGAGGCAGTCCACAGGGGCTGGACCAGGGCAGCAGGCCCCGGGGAGGGTCAGGACTCAAGCTGGCCCTGCCCTAGTCCAGTTATTGGTGGAGTAAAAGGAAGGTGACAGAGAAAGTAGAGGTCTGCAACTCCTTTTAAAAAACCTTTCTTGATATTTTGTAACATTAAATAATGTCCATATTCTTTACTATGGCCTATGAGGTCCTGGACATCAGAGCTTTTCTATTTCTCAATCTCATCATATTCACCTCTCACCCTCATATCTGCTGCTATCATTGGATGGGTGATGGCATCTCATCCATAACACACCAACCAGCATGCCCCATTTCCTCCCAAATGCTGCTTCCCCACCTCAGTCAACAGCACCACCCCTCGTCCCTTTGTTCACACTGACGTGTCTTCATTCTCTGGACCAAGCCCAGCAGCAGTCCTGCCAGCTCCACCTTGGAAACGTGCAATGGCTGTGGCTCCCCGTGGCCCACCGCGGCCTCTCTCCCTGCAGCAACAGCTCACCTGCAGCAAGCTCCTGGCCTCCCGGTATTCCAGCTGAGATTCCCGAAGGCCCCGTGCATTTCTTTTGCACCCCTTTCAGTTTCCTTGTGTGCAGTCACTCTAACTGAAGAGCTCTTTAGAAGAAGCAGTCGCCCGTGTTGGCTGAACTCTGCAAAAGAAGGATTTATTGAGTGAGTTTTAATTTCCGTGGGTACACCAACAGGGTCTGCCAGCAACTCACCTGCTGCCTTTGGCCAGCCCCTTCTTTCTCTGAGCCCCTGGCGTCCCCTCGGTGAAATGGGTATGCATCATGTGACACAGCGCTTGCGAATCTGCCTTCCAGAGTCTGGTTGTTCCAGTAGGGGAGAATTTGTTCATTGGGTAGAGTTGCGCCCCAGAAGCTTGATTTTGGCAGCAGCTTTTGCAGTCTCAGGGTTATCAGGGCTTGAAAGGCCTGGGCTGGCCTGGACCAGTAAGCAATCAGGGGCTCGATGAGCCTGATATCTCTAGAGAGCCTATTAGGCCAAACTATAAGGCCTATGAAACTAGCGATCCCGACTTCAGTTTGCAGAGAGGACTCAAATTGTCTTCTTGAGATGGGTGTGCAGAGGGCCCAGCGATCTCTGGGCCTGCCTCCCAGGTCAGGGGAAATGGGACCTGTGCAGAGGGCCCCGTGGCCAGCCCAGGGTGCCCAGGGCGTTGCTGTCTGGCGGAGGAAACCGGCCTGGCTTGGGAGCAGATGCATCTGGGGATGGCAAAGGACCCAACACTGTGGGAAATGGAGGGGATGGGGTACCCAGGACAGGAGGGGAGGCTGCCTAGGCCAACAGCTTCCAGGGGATTCCAACCTGAGTCCTAGCCTCAGGTCCCAACCAGAGGACCGCATAATCTACTTCATCATTCAAACCAGAAACGGACAGAAGTCTTCCCAAAACTGCGTGTGTTGGTGGGTTGCCTTCTTAATATGTGGAAGGGCCTGAGGCTTGTCTCGCTGCCATCATGCTTCCCCCACCTGGCATAACATACATGGTAAGGTGACAAGATTTAAAGCGGTACACCATTGATGGGGGTGGGGGAGGGTGTTCTTTTTTTCTTTTTTTTTATTATTACTTAAAATATTACAAAGAGTAATCAGGACTTTTTTTAAAACACGGGACGTGGGACAAACTTAAAAAGCGGGACGTCTGGTCACCTTAACAAGAGAGACTTCTACCTGGGTGAGAAGTGTCACGTGCGACGCTGCTATCACCTGCAGGGGCTCACACAGCGAGGGGGGGCCCTTGACACTGTGGCTCTCGACCTCAGGCTTGAGCCCCCCCACCCCACCCCACCGTTTTCCCAAAGTGGAAACAGTAACCACAGGAACCAACTGTTATATAATAAACCCTGGATCTCCCTGCAAACCAGTGATGGTGGGACCGTGAGGGAGTAAGCATGGAGGCTTGTGGGATTGGAGAGGCTGGGGGCATGGCATATTTCACAATTCAGGGCGCCTGAGGCAGGTTTCTTGAGGAAATGTTTTTGTGTGGGTACCACCCTCAGCCTGGTAGTCTTGCCTCACCCACAAGCCTCCACATCCTGGAACTCACATTGCCTGCCATGTGGCTCCTTGCCCTTCTCCCACTCAGCTTCTCTTCCCCAGGCTGCCCCTGCCCAGCCGAGTCAGCCCCATCAGCCCCCTGCAGACGCCTCGCTGCTCTCCGAGCCTGCTCCCACCTGCACAGGCTCCTCCCCACCTTTCCCAAGAAAAATTTGCTCACAGCTTGGGACACACACGCATCCTTTCTTCCTGCCTTGGCTGGCTAATTAGCGCTCAATGCCTGAAGCCTCCCTTCCTCCATCCTCTCCCTAGCTCCCACTCAACCTGTAGAATGCCACCTTCTCCAGGAAGTCCTCCCAGACCCTCCCTCCCAGGCGGCCTCAGAGCCCAGGATGCACTTGTGCACACGCAGCTCACTCGGGGTCCTTGCCCATCTTCTAATGGTCTGTTTTTGGGTTCGCCTCTCCCACTGCGCGGGGAGTTGCAGGTAAGGGTGTCGCGCGCACGGCTTGGAGCAGGGCAGGGGCCAAGGGGCGGCTTGCAGGAGGCTGCGCCTGGGGCGCCCAGGCCGCGCTTCGCGGAATCAGGGTCCGGCGGCTCGGGTGCGCCACGTGGGGCCGGGCTGCGTGGGGCCGGGGCGGGTGTGAGGCCCGCGTCTCGCCCAGGTTCGCGCCAAGGACCCGTGCAGGCTCGGAGCCGAGCCTCGCGCTTGGAAGGCGCCTCACGTCCAGGCGCCGCGCCGGTTTCCGGCCATGAATTGAGCTTCAGACCGAACCTCCCGCGGACTCGGCTGAGCGCGGGGCGCCCGCAGGGCTGGGCGTAGCGAGGGTGCAAGCTCGCGGTCCCCCCGGCTCGGTGGCGCGCGCCCGCGGCCGGCCCCTCGGACTCCGCGGGATCCCCGTGCCCGCCCGGCGCCAGCGACCCGGTCCGCGGGGTTCTCGGCCCCGAGCCGGGGCGGGGGTGCCCGAGGCGCTCCAGGCTGCGGTGCGGGCGCCTCCGCGGGCGGCCCGCTGCCGACCCTTCTCCCTCCGTCCCCTCGGCCCTGGCGACGCGGGCGCGCGGCGGAGCGGGCCTCCGAGCGTCCCCAGCTGCGCGCGGAGCACCCGGCTTCCCTCCGAGCCGCCAGCGGGCAGCGCCGCGCGCGAGGCGGAGGCTCCGCAGTCACGTGGCCGCGGGGAGGGCGGGGGGCGGAGGGCGGGAGCGCGGGGGGAGCCGAGGGGCGGGGAGGGGAGGGGGCGTCCTCCGCAGTTCGCTCCCGGCCGGTCAGACGCACCGCGTCCCGGAGCCGCCGCGCCCGCCGCCCCGCCGCCTCCGGAGCCGCCCGAGCCGCGGGAGACGCCGCCCGCGCCGCGCCGGCCTGCGCTCGGGCTGCCGCCGCCGCAGCCACCGCCGGAGCCGGAGCCGGAGCGGGAGCCGAGCGCGCGGGGCCGGGCCGGGCTCGGGGTGCGGGCGCAGGGGCGGGCGGCGGGGAAGACGCGGGCGGGCGGGCGGCTCCCCCGGGGCGGCCGGGACTGCACCGGACGGCGCCTCCCGCTCCGCGCTGCCCTCGGCCTCGCCCCGGGCCCGGGCGGATGAGCCGCGCGCCCGGGGGACATGGAAGCGCTGGCGCTGTGGCTGCTCCCCTGGATCTGCCAGTGCGTGTCGGTGCGGGCCGACTCCATCATCCACATCGGTGAGAGCGGCGGGCGCAGGCCGGGCGGGGGCCTCGGCGCGGGGGGCGGGCGCGGCGTGCAAACTTGGTGCTCCCCGGGTCCGAGGGCCGGCGGGCGCTGCTCCCCGAAGGGCCGCGCCGCGCTCCCGCGGGCCCCGCTCCCCCGGCTCCAGCCCCCGCGCGGGGCCCGCGGCCTCAGCCAGCCCTGAGGCCGCGGCTGCGGGGCTGGTGGCTGCGGGGCCGGTGGCTGCGGGGCCGGTGCTGGACCCGCGCCCGGACCCGCGCCCCCGAGGAGCCGTCGGCGGCACGGCCAGCCCCTCGGCGCAGCTCGGAGCGGCGGAGTCGGGGGCGGGCGCGGCCGGTTCTCGCCAAGTTGCCGGCGGGATCGGAGGAGACCCCGGTGGCTCCCGGCGCGCGCCCCTGGCACCGTGCTGGCGTCGCTGCGAGAGGGCGTGGGGCGCGGGCCGCCCGGGCCGCGTGGGGGGAGCCCGCCTGGCCGCAGCCTGGCGGACGGGACGGTGTCCGCCTGTCCCCCGTGTGTGTCGGGGGGTGTCTGCTGGGGGCGACTGCAGTCCCTGGGCAGTTGCCGGTGCCCCGTGGGCCGCCGCGTCCGAGTGGGAGCTGGGGAAGAGGAGCGGAGGCGGCGGGGAGTGTGCGCGGAGCGGAGGAGGTGGGTGGGGGAGCCGCGGGGAAGGGGAGGCGGGAGGAGGGGCCGGCGGAGGGGGGTGTGGGAGTCCGTAGCCGCCGGGAAGGAATTCAGGACTTTGGGCTGGGCTGGGGGGCTGACCGCGGTTCCTACGTGAGCCCCCCTGCGGCTGCCTTTCCGGAAGTTGGGGGAGACCAGCGAGCACCACTGGGGGTTCGGAGGTGGGGGACGGGTGGTGGCGATGGGGGACCAGGCCTAGGTTTGGTGAGCTGTATCACCCCACTCCCAGCCGGGGCGGGGGGTGGGTGGGTAGAGGGGAGAGGGTGTCGAACCAGCTTCCCGCGGGGGAGGGGTGCTCCGGGCTCAGTCAGATTTGCGGGTCTGGGTGTTTGTGGAACGGGGCCTCCCTCCCCTGCCCCCGCCAGCTCCAGGAGGGTCATCGGGTTCAGCTCTGGGGCCGTGGGGACCCTGGGGGCCTGGCCAGGGTGGGGTGGCCCGGTGTAGCCCAGGCTGCAGGAAGTCAGAGTGGGCCAAGGGGCGCTAAGCTCTGGAAAGGCCAGCCAGAGGCCACCCGGAGGAGGGCTTGCTTGGTGGTTCCGAGGAGGAGGCTCTGTCGAGGCGGCTCTGTCAAGGCCCCGCCTCCTTTGGCTTCTCAGCCCTGCTGGGTCAGAAGGCAAGGGGTCGAGGGGGTAGTCCCCTCCCCTCAACATTCAGGCTGGCGGAAGCCCCGAGGGTGGAGAGCAGGCCTGGGACTGAAATGCTGGTACCCAGGGCCCCTGGGTGGGAGACACGGGGACCTGCGTGGTCGCCTCCACACAAAGGGGACTGCCTGTGCAGGGCGGGAGGAGGGCGTCCTTCCACCTGGGGCCTGGGTCAGGGGACACTGCCCTGCTGCGGAGCTTTGTGGCTGTCAGGGCTTGTGTGTGCTGCCTGAGGCCGCTGGAGCAGTCAGTTGTGTGGGGCATGGCTGGGTCAGGAGGTGGCTTGGCTGTGAGCTGCCTACCTGTGTGGCCTGGGTGGCAGCGAGTGCCATGTGCATGTGTAACTCGTGCCAGCGTTGTGCCCATGGCGCTGTGTGGGGCATCCTGGCTGGCTGTCTTAGGAAAGCCTTCACTACCTTGAAAGGCCAGTCTGAACCCACCAGGGGCCTGCCAGCAATTCGGGGGTGGGGGATGCTCCTCAAGCCCGTCCTGACCCCTTCTCCCCTCCAGGTGCCATCTTCGAGGAGAATGCGGCCAAGGACGACAGGGTGTTCCAGCTGGCCATATCTGACCTGAGCCTCAACGATGACATCCTGCAGAGCGAGAAGATCACCTACTCCATCAAGGTCATTGAGGCCAACAACCCGTTTCAGGCCGTGCAGGAAGGTGAGTGGCGGGTGCCCAGGGCTCCATGGGCCTTGGTTTTGAAGCTGCGCAGAGAGGACCCCTGCAGGTTGCGAAGGGCCTGGCCGCAGAGCCGGTGAGCGGGGCAGTAGGAAGGGCTCTGCGCTGGGCGGGCGGGTCTGGAGCGGGGAGCCGGGCTCCTAGGAGCTCCTCTCGAGTGCGTGTGGCCCCTTGCCGGGCGTGCAGGAGTGACTGGCTCAGGGGTCTTTATTTCTGAGTGTTCGTGGGTGGGCGTGCTTGATTCCACCCACCCCCCTGACCTAGGTGGCTGGTGTCTTCCTCGCTGCCAACCGAGGAGGCCTGGCAGCGAGCGCGCCTGTCTCCCCTCTCCCAGCACACTCGGTGTGCACCCAGCGTTTTGGCCCTGCTCGTGGGCCTGGTTTGGAGGAGCCGGTTTCTCCGCTCCCGCTGTCTCTGCCTGGGCCGGAGGTGGGCGCTGTTCGACCAGGAAAGGAGAGCAGTTGGGCCAAGCCTGGTGCAGGTAAACCATAGCCTGGGCCTAGGCCGTGGGCCACAGCCTCTGCCTCAGATAGGGCCTGGGCCGGGGCGGCAGTGCTCAGGGAGCTGGACGGGCTGGCGGAGGTGGCAGCCTTTGCCCTTCCCTCCCCCTCTGGGCCCCTTCTTTCTCTCCAGCTGGCTCTAGGCTTGGCTCCGGAGTGGGGCTTCCTCCCCTGTCTGCACCTGAGGCTCTCCCTGCCCCTGACATCTGCCCAGCCCTGGTCCCTTTCCTCTCCTATGCCTTCCTACTGCCTCTAGACTCTGAGTGCTGAGGACAGAGAGCACAGCTGGGGGCGCAGAATATGGGGGCTCCTCCCAGGAGTAGCAGGCAGCACAGGGGTGTAAGGAGGAGATGGGGTGAGGGGCAGGCAGCTTCCCCTCCGCTCCCCAGCCCTCTCGGCCCAGGGTCCTCTAGATGCCAGCTCTTAGTTTGGCTGTGGTTTCTTCGGTGCCGGTGCCCTAGGTAGGGGAGGTTCTGGTCCCGGTCCAGAGGAGGGAGCTGGTGCTGGGAAGCACTGGCTGGCAGGAGGACTTCCGGGAGTCAGAGAGGGAGAGCTCACCTGGGCCTGGAGGTCTGAGGATGTGGTGAGGTGGTGATACAGAGCCAGCGCTCTGAGTGTTTGGGGGTGGCAGTGAGTGGGTGAGGCTGCTGTTGCCGTTACGGATGCTGCTGCTCCCAGCCGTGGAGACCACCGTGCTCAGACGTTGACTGCGATGCGGGAGGAGGTCCCACCAGCAGTGCCTGCCTGCACGTCCCCGCTCCCGGGTTTCTTTTGTGAGCCCTCGTGAACGCGGGCTCCAGCCAGGAGGGTGTGCTTGCTTAGGCGGCAGCGACCCAGCTGGAATGGGGATCTGGGGGTGACACAGCTTTTCACAGTGCCTTCTGCTCCCTTGATACTGTCCCCACACCTGTCCCTCTCACGGGAGCTCGCTGTGTGGCGGGACCTGCCTGTGTTCCCGGCGTTCACCAGGTCACCATTTGGGGATGAAAGCCCTAGTGTTGTGGGTGTGCCGAGGCGTCCCAGATCTGGACTTGAATGTAAAATTTGGTTTTTAACGGCTGTCAACTAGTCAACAATTTACCAACAGAGTACAAGCCATACACAATGAGCTGTGGGCCATTCAGCCTTCAGGCCCCAGTGTGACCCCGTCCTGGAGACACAGGGCTCCACCAGGGGCTTGTGCTGACAGAGACCTTACTTTCTTGAGTCAGTTTCTCTATGTGTAATTGGAAAAGTGCCTCGGCCCCACGATGGCGCGGCCTCCTGGCGGTGTGGGAAGGAGCATGTGCATGTCCGGTGAGGCTGACCGGTGGCTGGCCGTTGACCGGGTGCAGGGGCACTAACCAGGTGGTGCTGAGCTGCCGCTGCCCGGAGGGTGCGCTGGTTAACGCTGGCAGGTGCCTTCAGTGTGAGCTGTGTGGGCAGCCGTCCGTGTCCCTCTGTGGCCTTGCCAAGAACCTTGTCGGCGAGGGATGGGAGGAGTCAGCCCCTCCAGGGCCTGGGTCTGCAGAGCAGCGCTCAGAGGCTCAGGGGCAGGCTGCCCACTTGCTGGGTGTCCTTCCTTCTGTGCCCTGAGGGCTGCTCTCTGCGTGGCTTGGCCCTACCTGATGGCTCTCTTATCTCTTTGGTCTGGATGTTCATTGCAGCAGGACATGGGTGGCAGACACAGTCTGGGTGGGATAAGAAAGGCCTTCTTGGTGGGGGAAGAGGCCAAGGGTGAAGGGGCAAAGGTGGGCTGGGGTTTAGTCTCCATCCTGGACTGGGGAGCTTCCAGGGACCCCCTGTGGATGGGGGATTGAGCTGGTTCTGCCCCCATTTTAGTCCAAGAGACAGCACCATGTGGATCAGGAGCTTGATGGCTGCAGCCCCAGGAACTCCCTTCAGACCCTGCTCGCCGCCTTCGCAGTGTGGCCGGGGCCGGACCCTGCTCTGAGGTGCTGTGGCCACATCCGTTACAGGGAGCAGTCGTGGAACCTGCCTCGGGGGCTTGTCGTGAGGGTGCCCTGAGCAGGGTGCACTGTGCAGACGTGTGAGGAAGGCCTGTGGTGGGAGTGCAGCGGGCGCCACTCCCTCTCTGCCCAGCTGTGAATTCATCTCAGCTGCTTTGAGGCTGTTGATATCTTCAGCCGCATTGTTTCTTCAGCTGTGACTCTCTTGAGAGCGATCCTTTCCACTTTCAGCTTCTTACTTAGCGTCCACACCCCCAATTATAAAAAAAAAAGCATTGCTACAGTGAGCATGAGTTAACTTAAACACGTGAAGAGGAAGGACAATGCGTGTTCATTCCATAAAGTGTGGAGGGTACAGGAAGCATCAGGACAGGTTATATTTGGGAGAAATTAGGTTGGTAACCTTGCAGTTCACCCAAACCTTCCTTCCTTCAGGTCTCACTTAGTTCTCTGTCAGACTCATAGTTAAAACGATGAAAAATGGAAATAACTTCTTTCAGACTAAAAATATTTTGTTTCTTAAAATACAATAAAATGCTATTAAGTTAAAAAAACAAAAGTGAGACAGGACAGCATCATTCTGAATTCTCCGTCTGTTGCTTCCCTCTCGTTCCCCCACCATATTTTACAAATGCCGAGAGCTCCATCCTGTTCAGGTCCAGATCTTGTGTTTTCATTTATCAGATCAGGGGCTTCTGAAATCACTGTGAAGTATTTGTAAACAGTACGTTCAGCGGCTGCATATGTTTTTTAGCATTTAAAAGAAGTTATTTTTAAAGAGTGGAACCATTTATGCTGAGATATGCTGAAGTATTACTGGAGAAAATAAAAAACTACTTTGAATTTGGTCCTGTGGTTTATACTTACAGTTTCTGGAGGCCGAGTTTGTATAAGCTCCGTACAACTACCTTCTGAGATAGTTGGTCCGCCAACTATCAACATTGATGTAAAAGAAAGGGTTGCATTTAGTGAAATATGCATTTGATGAGTATTTAAAGTAAGCAAGGAACAATAGAAATGACATTTAAATCTTTTAAATGTTATATCTTAGAGGGGGGTAAATGTGAGGAAAAGGGGACATCTGTAATACTTTCAATAATAAAGATTAAAAGATGTAGTATCTTAAACTTAGATAGCAAAGTCCATGTAACAAAAGTGTGAAGACTTGTCTTCTAGATACTAGAAGAGATACTAACCCTATATAATAAAAAGCTAATATGCAAATAGACCAAAAGTTGTAACAGCTGGTCACTATGATCTGCACTGACCAGCAGGGGGCAGACGTTCAACACAGGAGCTGCCCCTGATGGTCAGTGTGCTCCCACAGGGGGAGCGTTGCTCAGCCAGAAGCTGGGTTCATGGCTGGTGAGCACAGGGGTAGTGGCGGGAGCTTCTTCCGCCTCTGTGGCAGCACTAAGGATGTCCAACTGACAGCTTAGGCCTGCTCCCTGTCAGTTGGACATCCCCCAAGGCTCCTGGACTGCAAGAGGGTACAGGCTGGGCAGAAGGACCGCCCCCCCCCCTTCAGGAATTTTGTGCACCGGGCCTCTAGTTCGTTAAATAAAAAAATTTCGTATTGTTTTAAAATGCCTGCTCAAGGAGAAGATATATCAATGCATGAATGTGTGAAAGAACTGGCTGAGTCCTACTCTTCTCTATTCACAGTATTTTACTGTGAGTGAAAGACTCGAGTTATGGGTTATGCTGTGGAGATATGTCATTGAGTTGAAAGATAACAATTTAGGGAAGAAGAAGAAAAAAGGAACATATATGAGGCAATATTCCTTCTAGTCTAATTATAATAACCACAAAAGAATTTTAGGAAGACAAGGTGTAAGTCACCAACGTATAGCTTGGTGTTCACAAACTAAAACAAAAGAACAATGAAATAAAATGGAAATAAAACTCAGTGAGATTTTGATGGCCATCTGATGGGCTTGTTCGTTTTGTGTTGGTCACTTCTAGGTCGCCCCTTGCCCTCTGACACCAGCTGGTGCAGAGATGTTCTGCAGGAGAGGGTCCATCTCCCTCTTTCCAGCTCCCGGAGGCCGTCCATCTTGCTCAGGCCCTGGCCCCTCTCTCCATCGTCCAGCCAGCTCTGGTGGGTGGGGCCCTCAGCACAGCCTGTCACTCTGTCCTCGCTCTGTCATCACAGCTCCCTCTCCACCTCTGCCTCTGCCTCCTTCTCT